>VYZQ01030212.1:68221-114946 GCA_013400655.1 Mystacornis crossleyi
TTACTTTCTTTCCATGCACAAAATAGTTTGTGCCTCTTTAGGTGCAGAGGTCATTTTGCACACTGGGTGTAGCTCCTAAAATGAGCCAGAGAGGAGGGGATATGAGCTTGGGGGAACAGCTTCAGGAACTGTAAGGGAACCACTCCCAGCTAGTTAAAAAATTATTTCCATGTGAGCTAATACAATTCCTAAATCTCTTAGTGGAAACAGAGTTCAGTACTATCTAGCTACATCTGGAAAGGCTCTTAGAGTAAAATTTTTATAACACAGCTATTCTAGAAGCAGAGTGGAAGCTCTGTTTAACTTTCAGTCTAGTTCCCTGAATGCTCTCATGGCTCTCAGGGTACTGTCCCAGCTCTTCTAGCAACTGAATTATAAGAACTAAGACTTAGATCCAGCTGTACACACCTTGTAGTTTTTAATGGGTTTTCTGAACAGCCATAGTGAACATGTTTCCCACGTGGACAGTTTGTGTTTGTGTGTGTTATGTGCACGTGTTGTCCTAAATGTGTTTTATGGAGAGCCTCAGAGTACTGAATGCACATGTGCTTCACGTAAAGGCCTTTCTCAGGTTGCTTATGATTTCACAGCAACACAGCTTGAGCTAGCACTGAAGAGTTTATGAACACCTGATGAACAGGGCAAAGAAGCTCCTGGATCTCTGTCAAAGTGGGGCTGTGTGTGTGTGTGTGTGTGTACACATTTTGTTCAGCACAGCCACTGTTTAGTGTAGGGAGCTGAGCACGATCAGCTTTCACTGACATCACTGATCACCATGAATGACTATTTAAGATCGTGCAACTTCTCCATTCTAAAACTTGATTTTCTTATCTAACAATGTCTGAAAGGAGGTAAATGTCAGGTAGAGAAGTATGGGAGGGCTTTTTTGCTTGTTGGAAATACTATAATATTTTTTTTTTCTTTCCTGGAGGACCTTCAGAAATTCTGAGTGACGTTTATTCTGAGCATAGTTACCCTTCTTCAGTCTAGTTCAGACATGTACCTTTTTCTCTAAGTCGCTTCGTTCAGTCCCTCTGTAGGTCTCCACATACTGTGGAATTTTCCAGTGCAGACACGGCTGTTGTTTTGAATGTAAAATAGTCTGGGAAAAACACACCCCGTTTTCAGTGGCTTTTCTCCATGATGAATAAATCTAGAGAGGGGAACAGGCTTGTGCTTTTCCTTTCCTTGCTTTTCTGAAGCATTAAATACAAGCTTCAGTGCCAACAGGCAGCCCCTGTACTCTGAGTGAGTGGGATGCTTAGAAGACAGATTTTAGAAGTGATCCTTTAATAAAGATCTGCCATTTTTATAGTCTAAATAACAGATAATTTTTATTGCTCCTCTTCTACAACTCTAGCCAGTGAACCTTCCTGAGAACAGTTTATGTACTAACCAGCTCATTTACATACCTAGAGACTGTTAGAGCAGACAACTAGCAAACCTGGTGCTTCCAGAAACTTTGCAGGTCCCTCTGTAGAAATAACAAAGCAAATACAACCTGAGCAGAAGTGAGATGGATCACTTTGATCAGGTGTTAGGCTGGAGTACTGGATGATTGACCTACAAAATGAGGCAAAGCCACTATTGCATCTGAGGTTGTGCCTTTGTGCACTTCTGCCTAAAGTAATTTCAAGCCTTCAAATGAAATAATTGACCCACTGTACGTAAAACACAGAGGGGAATTTGTTCTGTGACAAGTGTATACTTTCCAAACATATCATTAAACCCTCCACCATTAATAAACTGGTTTTAATGGAATGACTGGTTAGAAAATGTGGACAAATTGCATTTGGAAAGTACAGGAAAGAGAGAAACATGTTGCAAGTGTTTATGTTATTTTCCTGTCTATGTAGAACTTGAATGAATTTGTAAAAAAATTTTGCAGCATATTGTCCTGCCTCCCTTCTCCTCAAAATTACATCAGAAGATTGGGTTTTGCTAACCAGTAGCCAGCTGTGTTTCTGTAATTTCCTCTAATGCTCTGCCATGGCTGGTGCAGGGCTGGCTAGCAGCAGGAGGCAGTCATCTCCCAGGTGCTCCTAACAGAGAATTACATGCATCACGAAGCTAACAAATATGGGGGCAAGATAACTCTGCTAGCATTTTCTGGCATTTTTACCAGATTTCTGAATATATCAGGCTGATGGGAGTCTTTAAAAGCAAACAAACAAATAAAGAAACCCAAACCTAACCAAAAATAACAAAAGGCACCAAACAAACTCCTCAGAAGTGTTACGAGAGGAAGGAGCCCATGTGCTGTGATAAAGGTTGGACTTCAGATACTGTGACAGGGAAATTCCCAATCAGATTTTGTAAGCAGGGACTTCAAAGGTGAGGGAGTTCAGGCTAGGACAGCCCCAAAAAGGAGTGCCTAATGTTAAAATTTAATTTATTCCTATCTAAGTATTTGGAAACATCGGATTTAATATCTCTTACTGGCTGTGTGCGTGTGCCTATGTCGTAATCTCAGGCCAGCACTTGCTCATATTAGAGAGCCCACTGCAGGAAGAGGTACTGCTTTAGTATGTGCGAATACGACTTTTGAAGATACAGCTTTTATAGTAGAGTCTTTGACAAATGTCTTTTTGAAGATGGGGCCTTTCTCACGTGATAATCTTAGGAAAAAAAGAGAAAGAAAACCTAGTTTAGCTGTCAGTTATGGACCTCAAAAATACTGTTTCTACATAGGAAGTTTAAGGCCTTTGGTACCACCCCACCCCTGAGGACCAGTATTAGAATTAGAACACTGCAAACCGAAAATCAAATTGCACATTCCACCCTATTTTCTGCTTTCTCTCATGCACCTTTAGTTTCAGGGAATCCTGATAGGCAAAGTATTAACCATTGCTGATCATTGCCACATATGGAATTGCCTTTTACCATGTTTTCCACAATATCAGCAGAACAGCCTGTTTTCTTTCAGTGTGTTGAAATAATAAGTCCAATAAAATATGAAGCCTTATAAAGTTTTGATTTTGCAAACAGGGTTTATTGTCTAGACCAAAAAATAAATGGTTGTTCTCTCTTTTCTGTGGTTGCTTTCTGTAATACCTTTAGGTTTGTGCCATATAAATGTTTTTAAAATTTGAAATCAGAGTGAGAAGAATGCTGAGTTAGAATTTTTTTCAGCACTCTGTTTTTTCGTACAGATGTTATGCAGCTCTTTAGGTTGCCATGAAGAAGCCATGATTTCAAGGGTGGAAGATGGCCCAGGAGTTTGGAAGTAGAGAAGACTGTGAAGGTTAATTTTTGCTGTTTCCCCTTAGGAAAGACTTCTGGAACTGAGGTTGAAATGGAGGATTTTGGTGCTGACAGAAGTCTTAGCAACAGCAAACAATAGAGTATGTGTAAGCCTTTTGCTCCAGTTTAAGTCTTCCAGTAGTAGGAGTTTCAGCTACACCCAGATTTGTCACTCAAACACAGACTGTAGGCCACCATTAGCACACCAGGGTTACACTGTCTAACATTCAGTTTAGACACATCTCCTTCAGAAAGCTACTACTGAGCTGTGATTTACTACTCAGTATTGTTTCTCACTCTGGCAGATGTAATTAAAAGAGAAACACCTTCACTCTCTAACTATTTGGTTTAAGGACAGCTCTTTATAACCAGGAGTGGAACCTTGGAATAGGAAACCCAAGGACCCATTTAGTTTTCCATTAAGAAACTGTGTAGTGATACTCAGAGGGGAAGACACCACAGTTCCTATAAGCAATGAAAATATGAAAAAACAACAACAAAACCTTAGTATGTACCAAGATGTGTTTTTTCACAGCTCTGTCAATACTATCTTTGTTGTGATCTGCAAATGCAGGTAACGAAGTCACATAAATATACCTTTACATCATTTCCACTTCTTGTGGATCATTTACCTAAAGTGCCTGTGGACTGAATGTTCTGGAGGCTTCTGGGCTGGTTTTGGAGTAATGATTTTGGGGTTTGGTTTGGTTTGCATGGATTTTAAAGAGAAGAGATTACATTAAGAAAACAGCATATATATTTTTTTTCACACTTTTCCATTTCCCCAAAATATATATATAAATATATATGTATATATAGATAGATACAGTGGAACTGAAATACCCCATCTGCACAAGCAGGTCGTTTACTAGAAGGTGTGAGCAATAGCGAGGACAGAGGTTTTTCAGGCTGCTAATGGCAGGTTCAACATATCCAATGTTCCTGTCAATGTCAGTATTTTTCAGCCTGAGGGAAAATGCAGCCTGACGCAAACTGCATTAGGGTTGTGGCACTCAAATGGGAAGCATTTTTATAATCAGTCTATTTCATGAAATGAAAGGAGAAGACCCACTGTGACATGCTGGGATATATGTTGTTAATTGCTCGTCATAACAATTCTGTTTCTTCAGTAAGATCTCTCTTTTCCCTTACCTCCTCTCCCTATGAAATGATCTCGTCAATATGGAAAAAGCAACCCTGAGGAATCTATAATTTAATGAAAAATTGCTGTTGCCATGGCATGGAGTTCATACGTTTATATTGAAATAATTTCTCAGTCTTCATTTGCATCCCCTGACTCTCTAAACAGCTATATCAGCTGTTAAGATTCAAACAATTAAAAATGCTCAATTATTAAGGAGAAATTAAAAGAAGTAATCAGCTTAACACAATTTCAGCTCAAAAAACCCTTCTCAGGCAGCTCACGGGAAAAGCATATTTGTATGCTGTTAACATCCCAGATTGGCTTAAGTTAAAATACACTGGGGCAAGATTAAACCAATGCAAAGACAGTGAAAAAAGAACTAGTGTTTTCTTTTCACTGTGAACAATATGAAATTTCATCAGCTTTTGTTGTTAGGATGTCATATGAAAATACTATGCTGAAGCCTACTGTGCAGGCTGTTACAGTTTCCTAAATGAGACTCTTTACTATAGATTTCTTGGCATCTACTGAATTCCTCTGTTTATTTGATTGAAATATTTGTACCAGGCTTGCTCTTGTTCCACCTTCAGTGATTGAACATGAGAAAAGTTTTGCCTTTTTTTTTTTTTTTAATTCCTTGATTTTGTTGTTGGGTGTAATAGTTTTCCAATCCTGATGAAGATAGTAACTGGGTTGAACTTAACACAAAAAGAGGCAGATGGTACCTACACCTCCTTTGCTATTCCTAAGACACCTATTGCCATAGTTAGCAGCCTCTGCTGTTATCATCTTGGATGTCTGCAGGATAGATGCTGCAAACTGCACTGCAGCTCACCAGATGATTCTGTGGCACATGGGGTAGTGCAATCTGTTGTATAATCACCAAGAGCATTGGCCAGCTTGTATGCCCCAGGTTAAAAAGCCTAAAACCATAAAAGTTTGGCTCCTGCCCCTTTAGATATCCTGAGCCAAACTTTGAGAAAGTACAGCTGAGAAGTAAGAGTTTGTGTTTCCATTTTATTTCTGTCGCTAAAGATTTTAGCTCAGAGTACCACACAGAGGCAAGAGAGCCAGGCCTTCCTGGGATACTCAGCTTCAGAGCTCAGTCATGGAGGCTCTCTGCCCTGTCTTGTGTGCTTCCTTTGGTGCCCTGCTCTCCAGTATGCCGGTATGATTTTTTTCTTTTCCTCCCTCTCCCCTTCCCTTTCCAGAATATCCATTTCACTGTATATTTGACCCTCCATCATTTTCACATCTGTGGTTGAAATTCACTTCTAGAAGAAAGTTCAAGCAGCACCTTGGGCACTTCCAGACACTCCTAGACTCTGAGAAGTGAGTCATGCTTGTGCTTTGTGGTCTGGGACTGTCCTGAATGACACCACTAACCTTGGTTTGATGATTTCACTCCTGCGTGGGTGAACCTCAAACCACTGCTTTGAAAATTAAGCTTATTTTGCTCAGAAGAAAGGATTCCACCTTTGTGGAATTCCACACAGTGTCCATACACCAGGGTTAACATGGAAGTCCTAATGGTTTTTAACTTGGTCAGTTAACGGGCAGTGATGATCCAACAATAGTTTACTTTTTTCAGACCTCCCATTCGTATTCCCCTGTTTGCCTCCAGGCCAGCTGATATACAGATGGCTCTTTTACCAGTTATTTAAGAGATCACTTTATGGTGCAAGGTCTCTTTCCCAATCCAGGATGATTCCTCAAGAAGGTCTGCCTGCTTACTTGCTATAAGATTATTTTTCTAGCAGCTTGGAGGCTGAGGTTGTTTGCTGGGAGGATTGGTTGTTATTTGCTTTTCTTCCTTGGCCTGCTGCATGTGTGGGGCAGAGGAGGAGGAAAGGGTGCTGGTGAAAGTCTTCTAATGTCTAGTACTTGATTAATAGCTAGTTTTGTTACTCTAACCTCATATATCCATCTTAGGGTAGATGAAGGGATAGAAAATAATTGTGGAAAAGTAATTTCTTAAACTTATCTGGCGTATCCAGTCCATCTCTGAACCTCAAGATTCATGTACATGTTCCTAAAGTGTCAAAAAATATTACTATTTTTGTTTTATATTCCCTAGTAACTGAGTCACTGAATATTATTAATCAAATTACTAGTGATTGATGTGGTCAAGAAAAGAAAGCTCCCAACAAATTCTCATCACCTACCTGGAGACATTCTGTGGTGGCCAGCGAGTCCATGGCACCAAGGATTGTAAGAATCCTCTGGAGAAAAGGTGCCGTAAGTGGAGAAATGCTCCCTAGGTTAAGGAGACGAAAAAGGCCTCTCCCAGAATGCCCTGTTCTGTGATGGAAATGTATCCCAGTTCTGTCTCCCCGACTGGCCCGCTGGCCTCCCCGTCCCTTTGTACCCTCACTGGCCCTAACCCCGAGCGTTCCCCCTGCCTGTTTCCCCGTGCATCCCTGCTCCTTAGGCCGGCCCCGCTGGTGCCCACTGGGTCCCGTACCCCGGCCCCGCCTGTGGCCGCCCCTGTGCCCTCAGGCCAGTGGGCCCTGAGCCTTTTCCCGCCCCTGCTGGACCCTCCATTGTTCTCTGTTTGTTGTCCCTGGTCCCCTTCACGGGCGGGGCTGAAATAAACCCCTGCCGTGGAAATCCCACACAAGGACCCTTCCTGCCTCTTTGCCGTCGACCTGCCGAGAAGCTGTCCAGGGTGTGTGTGTGTCTGTGTGAGTGCAGTGGCTGCCGAGCGACTTCTCTTGGAGTGGGTTCGGGAGGTCGTAGCACCCCACCAGAACACACCCCCGAAACCGGCAATACTCCATTTCATTTCTGTATGGAATACATCCCAAACTTTTAATTCACCTGGTAAATCCAGTTGTAACTTCTTGGGCACACCAGTGCACAGTGGTAGCCGATGCTCTTTCTATTTTGCCAAGCTGGCTCAGTATCATGCTATGACCAAAATAGGTTCTTCATCTGTCATTTAAGAAAAGTATTTTTACTGCTTAGAGCTTCAAAGCAGAGGTAGTTGAATAAAATATTTATTAGGGCCTGGTGAGCTACTGTCAAAACGTGTAACAAACTCTCAAGACATGGATGATGTTTAATGAAGAATCTTCTCAATTTTTTGCTGTCATAAGAAATTTGTTCATTAAAGATGATCATGTTTAAGTGTTGAAGCTTACATAATATCCTAGGCAGGGTCCAAAGGCTGCCCAGTAATGGTTGTACAACATGGATTTTTCTTAGAGTCCTTGATTTCCTGTTTGGTCCAACAGAAACATAAATGAATCTTGGCATACACGGACAGCTACAATTAATAAGTGCATGCATGTTTAATTATATACCTTTTATAGAAACATATCAGTGATTAGCATGAGTTTGGATTTTTTGTGCTGGTTAGAGAAATGAGACTTTCCTAGTGAATCAATTCCTTGGTGAAAGAAGTCTTTTTGTAGAAAGCATTTTAAGTGGGATTATTGCTGTCCTTTCTAACACTGATGAAATTAGGGACAATGTTTGTCAGTAAGAACACCCAAGTTGTGTCCAAGAGCTACACTGACTTTTGGTCTCTCAAACTTATCTCCTGAGGACCCTTCTTGATTGCCTCTGCAGACCCAGATTTAACTTGATATGTTCTGCCTCCAATGTCCATCTTACCTCCTGCTCAGCAAATAAATAAAATGCTTTTAGATAGGCAAATATTACCCTTTCATAAGAACAAGAAAAAAGATCTGCTGTTGTGAGTATCTGACCTTTCTTCAGTCTTTTTTTCCACTTCTCAGTGAAGCAAACAAAACCTTGGAAATCTGAAATACTCATGGAAGGGAAGAAAGAGGGAGAGGCCATCGCTTCTCTTTTTTTTTGGATCAAAAAAAAAGGAGTAGCACCCAGAGAGACTGAACAGGAAGAGGCTCCCATTGAGCACAGGCTACACAGACATGGGAAAGAAGCAGCCTGTTCTTTTAATATGACTGTCATAAATATGTGTATGTATTTGATAAGCCCATAGTGTGCTGCTGCAAAGTTCTGTGTCTCCCAGCAGCCTCCCAGGAAATGTGTTAGCATGTTTGCATCGCTTGTTCACAGCGCTGGAACTTAGAGCTGTTGTCTCATTAAGCAGAAGGAACATAAGGCTGAGTTTAGATTTGTTTGGGAAGCTGACTCCGATGCGGCTTCCTCCTGGTTTGCCTGGTATCAGTTCTTGCTGACAGTATTCTGCAAGGGAATTTCCCTTAGGAAGAAACGTTTTTATTGGACAAATGCTTCTCTGAAGGATGTGTAAAGGAAAATAGCACTGGTAGTGTCAGGCAGGAAAAAATAATTCTGTAAGAGCTCCAGCAGGCCTCCCTAAATATTAGCACATGTCCTGTGATACAGGGAATAAGAAAAATAAGTAGTGACTACAGAAAAACACATTTTATATATGTATTTGTTATCCAGAAAGCCAGTATCGTATTTGAACAAAAGGCCCTCTCATACAATGTCAATTTTATATTTGTATCTTTTATAAGAGGGCATGAAATTTCATAGTTCTATAATGCAGAAATATGATAATCAGCAGCTTAAATATTTAAATAATGAAAAGCTGTTGATAGCATGGTAAGCCATGTTCAAATACTATATGAAAAGTAGCAGAAAATGTGCAGGAACCGTATAATGCACAATTTGTTAAGCCTTTGTATTTCGCATTGATGAGACATCATCTTGTGTGTATATATATATATATATGTTTGCAAATGAAATCTAACTTTCATCATTTGATGCTTCAATTGCTAATCACAATGTGGGATCCAATACAGCAATAAGCATCTACAATAAATAAAGGGTGACTGTAGCTCAAGAGTAAGCTTTCCCCATATTTGAATCTCATTTCTAAGTGGACATAATCCCATTTTTCCTTTTTCTCTCTCCAAGGGTTTTTTTCCATGTTACAAACAATTCCAGCTGTCAACCCATCAGTCATTCTTAACTCATACAGCTTAGGTCTGGAAAGGAGGACCATATTCTATAATAGCTATTGAGCCATGAAGGAAGGGTACATCAGATCTCCTGCTTCAGCTTTTGACTGATAGAGACAAGCACTAAGAAGAGAAATCTCCCTCTCACCTTCTATCTCTGCTTATAGATTGGCTCAATTCAAACCCTTTGGACTCCATCTACTTCCCTGAGCTCTCTATTGCCTTTTCCTTGTGCTTCCTCTGAGAGTTTGTTCCCTCTGCCATCTTTAATGATATGTTTGACTCTCTGAATTTAGAACGGCCAGTGACCCAGATTGTTGTTTTGTCTGTTAGCAAGGATGCAAAGAGAAGGAAATATTAATTTTTTTTCTATTTATCTATATCCTTAAAAGTCCATTTAAAATTCTGTTGGTAATATGGGAGTGCTACACGTTTTTTTCTTCTTTCCCCAAGCTGAATCTCTTTTCCTTGCTGACCTTTCAATATAACAAGCCTGGAGATTTTTCTTCTTGTTTTCAGTGGGGAAGCTCCAGTACTCCTGGAAACAAAGATACCTGTGTTAATTAGTAAGTGACTGAACAATTATCAGCACATCCAGATTCCTGGATGGCTGTGGAGGATTTAGACCAACTTGTACCTTCATAAGCAAAAATATAGTTGCTTTAGCTGAACAATCCAATGCAGGGGGGAGACTGGAGTGGGCTTTCTGGTATTTTATTAACATTTCTCCATTCAGGTCCTCAGGAAACCTCTGACCAGTATTTATTTGAAGATGTCTCTATCCAGGATAATATTATGATTAGAATCAAAGGAAGCAGGAAAAAAAGCAGGTTTTCTTACTGAAATAAAGTGAAGGACACTTTTTATTTCCCCAGCTTAAAGAATCTCTGGAAGAGTAACCCAAGGACTTGGCAACTGTTTATTATGCTCTGTGCCAAATAATGCATAGAGATCTAGCAAATCTAGTTATTAAATGAGCTGAGCAGGAAGAGCCTGTTTGCAACTGCATAGAAATATGAGCACTCTGCTCAGAAGAGGACCAAAGATGCAGAGGGTATGAACTGCAGTCACTGAGGCCTCGTGTTAACTAAGATCAGAGTCAAGAGGAGGAGGAGCAGGAGAGAGAAAATGAGTGTTCTTGAGGCTTTTGTGCTGCTCTTGGCACTCCACCTACTCTTGTTATTATTACTTTGCTTGGCTTTTAGCTGATAAATAAAATATGGAGTAGTGTCTAGAAACACAGAAGACAGTTCATCTAGTGCTGCCTAATTGCCGTGTGCTGCAGTTGCGGCGTAAGAGCTGTCTTGCTGGAATTAAAATGCCAGAACCAGTGGGATTTTATGGACTGGGACTAGCCATAATGGTTTACATAATAGACCACGAATTTGGTGGTTGAGAGAAGTATAAAGGCTTTAATTCCTAGGCAAATCCAGGGAATGGCATTTAGACAGTCCAGAGAGTCTGGTCTGTAGCTGAACTGAACTGGCACCAGTTGCTAGAGCAGATTGCATAAGTGCCCCAAAAGGGATGGCAGAGAATAGTTTTCCAACTCCCAAGAGCAGAGGGATCCTATTCAGGGAAGTTGTCTCAGCTGTCAGAGCAGTTTTTCTTCCATGTCAGTGGTCTGAAAAATATCTCTATTTTCCCCTTTGCAACCAAAAGCAAAAGCTGGCTTTTGAAAGACTCTTTTAAAAGTAGCAGAGCTTCAGGCTTCTGAGGTTTGATCTTCCAAAATTTTAAAGGTAGCTCACAAAAGCTAGTATTCTGCAAAGAGAAACTCTGCAATTTCTGCCTTGCATCTTCCTAAAAGGTGACTCCTGACTAAATATGGAGGATAATTCACTTGCTATTTTAAAGCTGGGGAAGGTGCAACTTAATTTAATTCTGTAGCTGTATGGTCTCTCCTTTTCAGTATTGGGGAAGAAGTGCTGCTTCTTCCTACTGAAATCCTGTATACGTGTGATGGACAGAAATCTTGCCAGGAGCAGTGTGGCTGTGCTTCCCTAGGTAGCTTCTCTACCTTCCCAAGAGGACATTCATTTTGTGGCAGTGTACTTGGGAAAAGGGGTGAGCCCTGACTGACTGAATTGTGCTGTGCCTTGAAGAAAACAGGGGAGAGCAGCAGCTTGCATTCTTCAGGGTTTCTGGGGCAGTAGACCAGGAGAGGTCTCCCGTATCTTTTTTCAGCCTGCTTTGGCTTCCCTTTCTTGCCTGGTGAAGGAGGGCCTCCATGTGCTTGGGGCTTTACTCTGAGCTCAGGGGCTGGGTTTGCGAATGGCTTTCGAATGTTAGCCAAAAATATTCGTCTGTGCATGTGTATGTGGAGGCGTGGGGGAGGGAGCGTTGCTCCCTTGTGCAGTCGCACAGAACAAGCCACAATCTGGCGTGCTTTTGGTTATTAATAGCTAGAATATGGAAGTAGGGCAAATATCCATCCTGATTTATCCTGACCTGAATAATCCGTATAGTCTTCAGGCCATAGACTAGCGATTCTGTCTCTAGCTGTCACATTCCTGAATTTCAGGAAGTGATATCTGTGACCATTTTGTGTCATGATGATCAATGTCACATTAAAGAGAGAAGCCTGCAGGCAGGCGTGTGAGCTGTGTGAGCGCTGCTTGATTAGGGAGGCGCTGGGGTGGGGATCCTGCTCGCTGTCACTCCTGCTCCCTGTCACTCCACGCTGTCAGAGACCATGAGACAAAAGATCCCAAGGGAGAGGTCACCCTGCCCTGGGGCTGCTCCGCTGGGGAGAGGGGATCGAGAAAGATGCTCTGAGAGGCAGGTCACAGGCAGGGGAGAGGAGTCACAGAGCTGTGAAACAGCACTGAAGGAGGCAGGAGATGTTGGATTCAGGAGTGGGAGTGGGGAGTGAAAGAAGCAGAGATGTGCAAAACCTCGTATCCCTATGGTTAACCATTTCTAGGCATTATCAGGGTATTCAGTTACTAGAAGATGGGCATTTTCTCTCCTTTTTGTTTGTAAAATCGTGAATACATTGAATACATGAATACATTTATCCTCCTCTCAGCTTGCAATATGTTGTTCTTCACACCTGTTTTTGAAATCACGGCCATTTTTTTACCAGATCTGTAGATTTCCCATTGTGGCCTAGGTACATTTCTAGCATGTGAAGAGAGACAAGCAAAAGGCCATTAGTTGTGAGAAAACCAGCAAAAAGATGCCTGGGACACAAATCAGAAGTCCTCATTTGGTCAGGTTTCCCGCTGACTTCCCCATGAACTGACATGATTCTTGAGTGAAGCATGCAAGCTGGAAGAATAGGGTGCACATTTGCAACCGGTTATTGTTCTGAGCGTTATCCTGGCAACAATTTTCTTTTTCTGGATGGGCACACAAAAAAGCAATAAATACTATTGCTGATTACATTTTAGAAACTACAGGCATTGTTAGAACACAGGCTTATTTATTAATTTATTTATTATTTATTAAGGGTACAATGAGTATATAGGGAAACAAATTCTTGCCCAGAAGTATTTAAAGCCTGATATTAAATCAAGGCACGATGTAAGAAACAAGACTAGCATGAAAGAAAGATGGTTGTGCTAGCAGTCCGCTGTTATTTAAGCCAGCTAATGAACAAATTGATACCTTCAAATCACCTAACATTTTGTGTGTGTTTTGGTATGTTTCTGTTCTGTTCTGACACAGATAAGTAAATACAAAACTGGTTTCTACCAAGCTAATTTATGGAAGTGCAGTGTTATACCCAGAGCAAATTAGTCTATTTGCAAATACTGTGTTTCAGTGCTTGGAGTTTAAATGCCAGTATCCCAGCCTTCCACGCTGCAGCTAAGCAGCCATGGTTACATGGGCCTCCCTACCCAAGGCACAGCAGGTGAGGAAGCACTACAATTCCCCCGGCTTTTCCCTGTAGATTTCACACTCTTCCCCCAACAAATGTGAGCCTCCATTCCCCTTCACGTGTGGAAAGCTCTCAGCCAGAATGGTAGGCAGGGGATGCTGCCGACTTCCCAGCATCCAGCCTTTGAGTGGGAGCTGAAGGCCCTTATGGCAGCACCCCCCTTCCTCTCCCAGCCAGGGAAACCACAGGGCCCCCCGTCCTGACCCAGCCAGGGAGGCTGAGATTCCCACTGGCAGGGGAGACGGAGCATGCCGGGATTTTCCCATTTGTTTCTGAAACGCAGGTGCTGGCTATCCGGGTGTCTGTGTGTGTGTCCCATGGGAAGCATGAACCAGTGCTGGAGCTCTGCGGCTTGGGCTTGTGTTTGTGAGCCTAGTTTGTCAGCGGCAAGCTATTCTTGTTGGATTTCCAAGTAAACATCAGACAGATCCTTACCCCTTTGAGCTGTCACAGTCTGCCAAGAAAACTGTCTGAACTTTGAAATTTCTCCTTTTATTTTCCGCCTTCCTGACCCTGCCTCTGCCGCCGACAGCAGGTCCTTCTTGTCAGGGGAATGTCCTCCAGGCACAACACAGGGAAATGGAGGAGGGGAAATTTCACCTCCAGAAATCCTGTTTGGCGAGACAGGGATGTCTGGGCCTGCGAGAGGGCCGGAGCAGGCAGCTCGGAGCAGCCAGGGCTCATCGATGAGCCTCTCGCTGAGCCTGCACAAGCTCCTTTCCCCGGGGAGCGGGGGCAGGGCAGCCGCGTGTGCCTGGTTACAGCGGCTCGGGTGACGGGCGACAGCTCATTAAGCTGTCACGGCGCCATGGTAACAGCGTGCATGGCATCCGCGTCTAAAGCAAACACACAGCCTTTGATCAGGTTTGCTCTGATTACACCAGCGGAGTTCAGCTGAGCCGGGGCTCCCCGGGAGCTGGGGACTTTGCGCTTGAAGAATAAGCCTTGTCTCTGCCTCTACAGGGGCGCTTTTATCAGGTTTCGTGTTGCCGTGTCCAGTCCCTATCCAGGAGGGATAGGGATAGGGACCCTCCTATGTGGAGGGTCAGCTTCGCCATCCTCTGAAGCTGCGTGCTGGGAGCAGCCTTGGCTTTAGATTGCCTTCACTCCCATGGCTCCCTTAGTGAGTTCTGGGAGGCCCTACTCAGCACCTGAATACACAGTCTGTGGGAAGGAGCAGGGTTTGAAGGGATTCTGTTGCACGAGCCATACCTTCCTTGGGCTTACATGGAGCCTACGACTGAGATAATAAAACTTTAAAAATGCTAAAGTATCTTTCTGCTTGTTTTCCCCGTTAGGATATGACATAAATGGAATAGAGAGCATTAGCCATACTCCAGAACAGAACACCTTTTTGCTTTGAAAATGAGCAGCTCTCGAAATGGTGTTTGAAGACAGTTTTGTATCATGCTTGAGACGCTGCATGCAAAGTATTTATTAATTACGAAATATAGTTGTACAGTTTTGGTCCTTGGAAGTGGCAAGGACTGCTGGGCCTTAGGGATTTCTTTGGTGAACAATTGATCCAGCTCTGCTGAATCAATGGGGTTTCTTCCATTGACTTTATACATTTTGGCTAATGTCCAATCTGACCTCCCTCAGCTTCTGTGTGTTTGAACAGTTAGATCATATTTGGCAGCTAGTAATATATTTTTGAATCTTTTATACCAAAATGAATCTCAGTGTTCAGCAGGTTATCAAAACACAAGCTTGCCCTACTGCAAAGAAAGCACTGCTGTTTGCTTTTCAAAGCCCAGTCTAGTATTTCTTCACATGTTGGGGAACAGCACTGTAAACGACACAAGGAAACAGAGGCATAGTTCATATACATCCTGACAGTGAGCAGGACTGTAAATACAGATGTTTTAGGAAAGAATTCTTGTGATGGATCCGTTTGACATAGGCTTACCAAATGTTGCAGGGGTTGCATCTTTTATATGCCATGCAGGTCAAATCCTTAGTAAAAGTCTCCTTTTTCTTGTAATTTGTAAAACTTACAACTTCTTCCTAAACAAACATTTTCCTCTCTTCTTGCAACCCGCTTTGTCTAGATGTGTGAGGTCTCTGTGCCACAGGACTCTTCTGTGCATGGTGGAATTCCTACTGGCTCCAGCTTGGACTTCAGTTCTGGTGATGCCCATCTCTTATCCTTGTCCTTTTCCTGAGAAGATTACCAAGAGAGGAAGTCAGTCTGCAACGGAAGGTCTGTAAACAGTTGTTAGAGCTGCAGTTGCCAGCCTCGGTGGTGTTTGTCAGAGCAGAACCCATCCAGCCTAAATGGTGTGCTGAGCTGAACACATCCCGGTTGCCTGTCATAACATACAGCGTATACCATGCTGACAGTCATTTGTTTTTAGCATAGGTAATCACTGGTATGTTCTTTTAAGTGAGATTCATAGGTGCTGATTGCATTTACTGCATAAATTACTTCATTATTAAAATCAGGTCATTTGAGCCCCAAAACCATTAACATGCAAACTATTACCATAATTTCATAAGCTAATAAATCAAGCACAGGAAAAGAATTAAGCGGTTCCTAGTGATAAGTGTTTCTTCAGAGATTAAGAAACACAATTTTCTTATGCATATATTAACATTTTAAAAGTGAATTCATGCAAAAGCAATTTTTCTGCATATATAAAACTTACATTTAATAATCTTTATACTCAGCCTCCAGAGCTGCTTCAAAATTAATGTTTCTTTCTCAAATCACTGTACAGGAATTCGATGTCAAACCAGTCAGCCCATTTCTGTATGCCCTACCTGTAAAACTCTTTATGCCTTTATTAAACAGTCAAAGTTAAGAAATAAAACAAGCCAAGATACTATTTAAAAGAAAAATATCTTGGGTTCATCTTACATAATGAACTGTTCATCAAAGGTAAATTTTGTGTTCTTAATATTAAGCCGTACCAATGAAATCGTAGTTATCTCCATAATTGCAATCGAGAACTGTGGTTGTCATCTTATTAAAATGGTGCATTAAAATTGATTTAACTCTCATTTCTTACACAATATAATATTGGCCAGAATAATGCAAAGATAGACCTTCTATTCATGTTACTGACTAGTTTTAAAATAATACAGGAACACAACTGTTGCAGGAAAACAAAGAAAATTCCAATGTAAATGAAACTGTAATAAGCAACAGATGACAATGCTTAAGTATTTTACTACATTGCAAGATGTCCATGATTTATTTATGTTTAGCTGGTTTTGTTTTCCAGCTCCTAACCTACTGTTTTGGTTTGTTTAGTTTATTACTTTTTCGGTATGAGGCACCCAGTGTATTTGCTCCAAGGAATAGGAGAATGTTTTCAGAATGGTGCTCACCATACTGGTTATTTTGGGTCTCTTGGTTGCTGCAGCAATACCACAACCTCCCACTTTTCTAGCCTACATGTGAAAAGACACTCAGAGAGCTTTTAGCAATGGCTTGTGCTTGCTGCTGTTTAATGACTGGCTTGACTAAGCCAACACCACACTGAGAACTGCCTCTCTGGGGAAGGTTGGCTTGTGCTGTCCCTCTCCCTGCACCAGTTCACCCAGGGGCCAGATAAGGACCACGGCTGGTGGTAGGGAGGAGGTGACAACAAGCAAAATGTGGGGACACCCCTTGTCGTGGCAGCTGCTTGCTGCCTCAACTTTGCTGCCATTTGGAGCCACAACCTCAGCCCCAGCAGAGCCGGAGCATTGACCTGATCTCACTCACAGGCAGCTGAGGCAGTGGGACTGTCAGCGGTCAGCCTGTGCAGGACAGGAGGCAAAATACGGGAGGTGGTAGGGTCACTCTTGTTATAGAGTGGTAGATGAATTAGACCTGTGGCTCAGAACGCCAAGTATTAATTACCTAAATAAGGAAACAGCAGAGCACTGTTGATGTGAAGCTTTCCATGCCTGTTGTCCTCGCCGTTCTGGTTCTGTGTCCCTTCCTCGCCCTTTTGCCCATCAGAAAGTACACAGATGCTGTAAAAGTCCCAAATTATTAGCGTTCTCCTTACCTTCCCCCTGCTGCAGGATTTGGTGCCTCATTCCTCAGTTATGGTCTCTTTTACATTCCTCATTTCAAACCAGATATTGAACTATTGCTGCTCCTGGCAGGTCTTCAGTTTGTTTGGAGGCTGTGTGTGCTATTGTATATGCATAAATCATTTGTATCTGTTCAGGATTCTCCTGGGCTGTGTTTCAGATATGTCTTCAGAGGAGTTTATCAAAACTCCATTCCAGGTCATAAACTCATTTTTCAGTGTTTCTGTAATTAATTGCACAGCAGAAATGATGTATCTAGCACAGGGCAGGTAACAACACCCATGTGAAATGAGAATTTTCTAATAAAAATGTGAGTAATCACAGTAAAATGGTTATGGAGTATTTGGCAGTGTTGCTTTCTGTATTACTGAAGCTGAATATTAAAAAGGGGATTTGATATCTTGTCTGGACAAATTGGCATGATTTGGGCATTTTTACAACTCAACAGTTCCCCTTGAAGATAAATGGAGGTGACTGCAAATGCAAAACCTGGCTTGATTGCTTTGTTCATATCTAGTAGAATTCCGTTGAAGTCAAAGGCAGATTACTCACCTGAATAAAAATTCTGGGTCAGGTTCCACATTTGCATGAATGAATATGTGTAAAAACAAGAATTTGAATTTCCAGGATTCTGTAATAATTATACTCAGGTAACACTGCTATCTTCCCTTTTAAAATGCTAAAGAGTCCTTTTAATGTGGAACACCCAAGGTGAAGTACTTCACTTAGCCAGACAGTGTCCTAATTTTCAGCAGTGTGTGAAGGAGAAGGTTCCTCCAGGCAGTGTTTAGTGCACCTACCCAAACTTCTGCTCTCACTGCCTCTCAGAGGACTCCATTCCTCTCCATGTGCTGGAGGGGAAACCTCAGAAGATGTTTAGCTGGCGAAAAAGACATTTCTGTGCAGGTTCATTGAATGTTCTCCCAAGAGAACCACTAAGAAAATAGTTTGAACCACAGCACTTATGTTTCACTGTTGGGATTTTTCCACTGTCGTTCATACTGCCATCCTTTCTCCTGCACCCTATTTATCTTTTTTCTCTGTAAACTTTTCCTGACCAAGTGGTAATTTCAGCTTGGATGTAATTTCTAGCATGAACTGGTTTCTGGTGCATCTGTTTATCAAGGCTTACTAAGCAGTGGAAAAGGATATTTGAAAAATCAGTCTTTGAATGACAACTTATTAATTACCTTAAAAGCTTATTCATTCACCAATTTGACCACTTCTGAACTACTGCTAGCACATCATATGCACTTTCTGGCTCATGAAGGAAGAAAATGGAGACAAGAGGGCTGTGTTTTCTGTGCCTGGCAATCACAGTGCACATTGGTGGCAGGAGGCTGAACAAAAGTTCAAATCCATTTTTTTAATACAAAAAACTGCTTTACAGGTATTTGTGTGAGGGCTGCACTGTACACACAGAGGTTGGAGCGAGGAAGGCCAGGAGGAGCCAGGCTGAGACATTTGGTGTCACTGGCCTGTTTTCTTCCTGCGTGTCTACAGTGGCTGCTGTGCTACCATGCCCCTGTGTAATCCATCACAGGAAACATGGACGTTTCTCAAGCATCACTATCAGAAGGGAAGCAGACTGTCATCCTACTCAGCTGCTTTATTTTCCGCCAGCACAGAACATTCTGGTGGGGAGGGATGCTGTATAAGAAGCAGTGCTATACTGCTCCCATAAGATGTTCAGAAGTAGGCTCATTCTTCACAACTAAAATTGCAACTTGCCTCTCTTTAAAACTGTCATTCTCCCAGTTATCCACTGCATACAGCATTTTAGTTACAAGTAAGTAACTTTGTATGGTTGAGGTGGAGACTGGACCATTCCCGAGAGGTTCCTACAGGAGAGGAGGCACAAAGTCCCTTGGGACCTCAGTGCAAATCTCTGTGGCCATTTCAGTAAGTTGCTTTGTTACCAAACCTGCTCATTACTAAACTAGTTACCCAGCTCAACCATCACTCCATTTCTGAACTGGCAAATATTTCTTGAGGAACAAAACAGATGTATAGTACCTGCCACTTAAAAGAAATAAATCCACAAACACCAAGATACAGCAAAGTGTTTGCTGAGCACCAAAGCCTTTGTGTCAGAAATGAGTTCAAGAAAACTAGGATATACATAGTACTCCTGCTTTCTTGCAGGTTTTCTGATGCAAATTTGAAATTACGGTATTGAAGGTGACTGTGGAGTTTGTGTAAGTGCCTGCTGAGGGTCTCTGATGTGGTATAAATGGCCTTGAGTGATCAAAATCTGATCCTCATGCATTATGTTGACTCCATTTCTGGTTTTGGGAATATATAAACTGCATGAACCATTCAGGAATAAGAACCAGTTCACTCAAATGGTTCTCTCTTAGTTACACATCAGCAGTCATGAAGTTTCTCCATTTTCATACGTAACCTAAAATGGCTATTGTACATAACCTTAAATGGTTTCATACATAACCTTAAATCTCAATAAACTTTGAAGTTTTATGAGTGTATTTCATTTTTTCATGGGGAGAGGTCTTAAATCTCAAGATACCTGAAAAATTATCAGACTAAGGACACAGTGGGTTTTGTAAGGTTAATTTTATTTAAATAGAATTCGGATGCTTACTTGACACCTTAAGAATTTCTGTAGAATTTTATGCAGAACAGTGGGATTGAATATTCTTAAAATACCATCATAATCTGCTTGTGCTTTATTTACTGTGAGCCACTCACTGGAAGTGGTGAAAAACCTTTGTTGAATTTATTGCAGATGACCTGTAGTTCCAGGTTTTTCCTCAAGAAAAATTGTTAAGTTCTTAATCAAATTGAAAGATTTTAAGGTAAACTGCGAAGGACAAAGAAAACTGCTCCACCAAGGCCAGAAAGTGAGCCCACAGGAATTATCTGAATGGTTGTAATATATCTCCCATTGAAAGCTGGAGGTGTGGGCTATTCTTCATTTTTATGTGATGCCTGTTAGCTCACCTTTGTTTACCAATCCATCATGGACACTGTAGAGGACAATCACACATAATAGTATATATTTAGAATATTCTGGAAGTATGATTTGCTTTCAAAAATGAGCTTCCAAGACTTACATAAAAATATATACATGACCTGTATTTCAAATAAACAGATTTTTTGCTTTAACAGTCTACCAGTGTTTATAAGTTGACTGATGCTTGCAATTAGCTCATTTGGTAGCTTGTTGTCCCCTCGTTTCAGCTGGCTCTCTGAGCATTGGGGACCCATTTTTAAACCAGCACACTTCCTGCTCGCTTTCCCAATACCCTTGGAAAGTTCCAGGAGTGTCATTCAGAGTGCAAAGACACTCAGCTCTCGACACTGTGGCTTGGCTGGGTGCTGACTGACCCCGGTCAGTGAGGCGTTTCGGTGTGCTAAGGCATCAGGAATCTGACCCAGCAGAGAGAGACCTTGTGGTTTTTTGGTGGGCAGCCATGCAGAAATGTGTCTCAGTGGTGCAAGGTTAAAAGGGGGACAGCTCTACCAGCAGGGAGGAGGGAGCTGGCTTGTCACCTGAAGGGGAAACATGGACCTGCAACCTGTACAGGTAGCTACTGTGTGGTTTCCCACACCCAAATGAGATATGTACTGCTGGTGATATGAACTTCATGCTGCTGTTGAGAAACCTGTTTATCAGTGTGAGGTATCAGCTTTAAAAGATTTGATGCCTAAATGAAGATATAAGATGTCTGTGCATTATCATAACAGAAAAAGTCTTATCTTGCACTACAGGTAAATATTACTGCCACAGAGGACTGCATTTTTAGGAAATCTGAAGAGAGATAGAGTGACAAGCTTATTATAAGTGACGTGTATGTAGTTTTACATTTTTGATTACACTGATTTTGCTGAAGTGAACCAACATCAGCTAAGTTTGTTTGCTGGTATGATGTCCTTTCCTACTCTTCAAGTCTTGTGTATGGAGAACCGCAGCATTGAACATAGGACCTTTACTTCCACGGAATACCAAATAAAGTCAGACAAGAAAGTTAAGGTAAATCAAGTGAATTTGGGTTGTGAATCCAACTTCCATAAATTAAAATGCACTAAAAGGCTTCTGCGTGGTTTAGTTCCTTCTGCAGGTGTAGTGCAGCTGTAGGCTTGCTCAAGGCCTGAGCTCACTTCTTGTGATTGTTTGCTCTTAAAATTAATGAACTTTAGAAAAACCCCAGGAGTGAGATTATAAAAAAGTTGAAATGTGTGTCTATTCTAACTGAACACTGAAAGGAAAAGAAGAATGTCTTACCAAATTACTTACCTAGGTATATATAGGTGGAAAGAATACAACCTTGCTGAAATAAAGACTCCTTCTCCAGTTCATGAAACTCCTAACAACAATGGCACTTGCCTAAAAGATATCTTGGAAGCTGTATTCAGTGTGAAAACCATGGATAAATCAGGGCAGATATTCCTGAAGTGATTACAAAGTAAATGTATATATTTTCATATTTTATTAATGTTTTACTAATATTTATTTATATGTTATCCTTGAGAAGAGATGGCTTAGGTAGGATCTTACCCATGTCTATAAATACAGGAGGGTGCAAAGAAGACAGAACAGGTCCCTTCTCACTGGTATCCAGGGAGGGTAAGAGGCAGTGGGCACAAATTGAAACAAAGGGAATTCCATTAAACAGAAGAAACTTCTGTCTCGTGGGTGTAATCAAACACTGAATCAGAGAGGAAGTGAAGTCTGTGTCTTTGGAGAGAATTCAAAATGCAGCTGAATACGGCCCTGAGCAACCCGCTACCTTTTGGACCCTGCGTTGAGAGGGGCTGCACCTGAAGATCTCCAGACGTCCCTTCCCACCTTAGCCTTCTGTGTCTCTGTGTAGACAAGATGCTGTTAAGCAATCTTCTACGGAAGTGATATGAGCAAAATTTCAGTCCCTAGAATTTCCTCTGCCACCATGTTATTTACAGAACTCAATGCCTTAAGATGGGGTTTTAATTACTGAATTATTCTTTCTGTGATGCAGCAAAAGATGTGATTCAAATATAAGTGGTTCATTTGAATATTAAAATGAGAAATTAAAATGTTATGCCAGCATTTTTTGTAGCATTCATGTTTAGTTGTCAACGATCTGGACATTGATTTTATCTCTTCTCTACAAGAAATATGACCTTCAGATGTCCACTGATTTTTCATTTTTGATGATTTATGACATATTCCTTTTGACAATATGTACACTCATCTTCTTTTTCTCCCCCCTTTCTAGTTCAAGGATAGTGTAATATGATAGAAATGGAGTGGAACCATAAATGACTTTGGAAATTTCAGTAGTCTTAGCATTTTGCCCAAACTGGCTTGTTTGACATCTCTATTCCAATGTTCTGACTTTGCTCTCTTGCTAAACAGTCCAGATGTTCAAACACCAGTTAAAGAGAAGCTGTATCCACTTAATGGAAGCGTGCAAAGATCCGTAACACTGGGAAGAAGTGGAACTTCCCCTAATTTAGTCTACTGTCTATATTTATCACTGTTCATTTGCTATGTGCCTTCCCTCCCACCCCAGCTGCCACCTCACAGATGGCATTCCCAGCAAAAGAAACAGTGCGGATTCAGTACACTGTCATCTGGAAATGTCAGCAGATGACAGGGAGAGGGGAGGAAGAGGAGGGCTAGCTCCACATTTTTTTCAGGACAAAACTTGACCTCAAATTCTACTCAGTCACCACAGAGTTCTGGGGATTACCGGGCTCGTGCGGAGGGGGGGAACAAAGGGAGCAAGAAAGAGTTTGATACAGTGCAAATACTGACCTTTGTTATGTTTTGAGACTTGCTGCATAGAAATTTCCATACTGTGCAGTTATTTACTTCTAGCTCTATAACAGCTTTAATTTATTAAAGGACTAAAAAAAAGAAAAAAGGTTTTGTTTGTCCTAGAAACCAAGTGAAAACAATGAGGAAGAAGAAGGCATCTCTGCAAAGTTGACACTATTAAGCCCAGGCAAAAAGTGGAACGTTTGCCGTGCCTATGAACAGATGTCTAATGACAAGCAAATAAAACAATAATTCTTGAGCAATGATTTATTTCTGGTTTTGTTTTTAGTGCCTTTTATTCAGCCCTTTCATATTTGTCATTTCTATATGCTTTTAGTGTTGTATGCTGGCCTGAGTGTTACTGACAAAAACGTGATGGGCCTGGAGTTTGATACAAGGCAAAAAGACAGGGCAAGTTTATAGATTTAGGGATAATGTGGCCACAGGTGTCCAGCATTTGTCTTCTGAAATTCAACTTTCAGATGTCACTAACCATGCTAAATTTTTATTCTGAGGGCTGAAGTCTCAAAAACTTGTGTGCCTCGAGTGAAAAGTTTCAGATACTATTATTTTGTTGAACAAGGCTAAGGGAAAAGGTGGCTGGATTTGGCATCTTAAAAATATTCTTGCAGCTGTTTCTCTGGGGAGCTATGGTACCTTCGTGTGTGTCATGGGTTGCAACAAGGGTTCAATATTCAGTACATTTTAGCAGCAGGAGGGGTTTTGGCTGCCTTGTGAAAACTCATTCAAAATAGCACTCAGAGCACAGGCTTCTGAGAAATACCCGCTCATAAACACACAGAAGATGCTGTCCAGCTGCGGTGGGGTCGCTGAGGCACCCAGCCTGAGAGCAGAGACAGATGTCCTTTTCAGTGACTCAAACTAGAGCACTCTAAGCAGGTATTGGCCCATCTGCTCCGGTATCTCAGATGTCGTGGCTGATTATCTGAACACTCATGCTCTGTTACAGTGAAAATTCAGGGAAGTGGCGCCATTCACTGACAATGACATCTTAACAGCCCCCAGCTGCTCATTCCCAGCCTATGCCCTCCTTTAGCTCTTGTAAAATTGTTTATGGGGCCAAGAACCTGGATCCTGCCCCGCCACACTCCCAAAAAAGATCTGATTATTTTTAGCCTGAAGTGACTGTCACAGCCGGTTCAGTGCAGGCATGACTGTGGTTAGATTTGCTGGAGGACAGCTAGCTGTTTGTGCCCTGCCATCAGGGAGATGGTCTTTTCCAGGCCCTGCATTTTCCTCTTGCTTTTGAAGTGCAGGTGTCATGAGGAGACCCAACTGTGTTTGTACACGTTCTGCAGTCAGGAGAGCAAGGGGAGCAGCTGAGGGCTGGCATCCTGCCCTGCCGAAGGCAGGCAGCTGCAGCTGGTAATCCCCTGGACTGCCACTGCAGGGCCTGATAAAGCTGCTCTGGCAGAGCACATCAGGCTCTTTGCTTGCTTTCCTACCACCCTAAAAGGTAACTAAGCTTTCATAAGGCTTAAGCATGAAGTTGAAGTCTCTGCTGGTGCCATTCGCACTTCATTATGCCCAAGAAATGTAGTGACATTTCTATTTTGCACCACCAGCACAATTCTTCATTGATAAAGAGGAAAATTTTTTTCAAAGTGGTTGGCTAAAATCCCTGGAATTGGAACCAGAAAACACAAGACTATGGGACTAGGTAATCAATCAGCTTTCTAATCATAACCCAAAGATATCCTGTTGTCACTTGGACAAGTCACTTAGAAACACAGGTCTGTGTTTGTAACCAGAAAGTAGCTGAACTTGAAATAGATGGATTTTTTTGAAAGCAGTGTAAAGGTACTTCACAGTCTTTGTGCACTGTGAAGAGTTTCTATGTGAAAAATGTTCGTGGCACTGGTGCTGGTTCTGCTTTCCATATATAGTCCATGGATTCAGGAGGTCTGTGAGCTTTTTACAAGAGATCTGTGCAAATTTACCTATGAAGAGTCAGGGAGCTTTGATTTGCTACCTAAAACTCTGCCTTTTCACTGGAGAGAAAAAGAAAATGAGCAGTCTGCTGACAGCTATGACTGAAAGACACTGATTTGGTGAACTATTCATTTGTGGTATAAATGACTGCATGCTAATTTCCTAGGCAGGCTGGGAATTTATGTGTCCATGATGGGTTTACTCATCTCCTGGGTTCTCAAGGTGGTTTCTCTGTGACCTGAATTCCTGGGATGCAAACAAAATTCTCAGTGAATTTAGGTAGTGCATGACAAACCTTGGAAGCAGGAGCAATCTGTGGATTAGGTGAATATATGGGGTTTGAATAGGCATATACATTTTTTAAAAAATTGAATTATGATTTTAAAAACAAATAAACAAAGATCCCAGGAAACCAAGCTCCATTTCTTTCTCCTGTCTAATTAAATTTTACGACCTCCCTTTTTAAACAGCATATGGGACACAGATTTCCTAGTCAGCTGGAGATCAGTTAGATACATGTCTGCATGTTATTCAAGTTCCAGCTGATTAGGCCATTGCGTGTAACAGAAGTTTCTTGTGATATTTGTACAGACTGTCATGGACAGTAAAGCTAGCTTTGAGCTTTTTGACAAAACGAGTTTCATCCAAAAATGCCTCTATTTTTCTTAGCCAAAGCTTTGTCAGAAATAGGTCAAATCAGATTTCAAGACCATGAAAAATTAGTTTTTATAAAACAAGATTTTTGACACATCAAATTAAGGATTTTGGTTTTCTGTAAAATGGCTTTTAGTTATAAGTACAGTTGAAATGCTTTGAAAATCACCTAAATGAAATATTTCTATTGACATTTTTGATATTATTATTATTCTTAGTTAATAAAATTTGTCAAGTTTTTGATTATTTTTTTCACAGTTTAAGAAGGAAAGTTTTCCACAAGGTTGGAAAGAGTCCGAATCCAGTCCTAGTTCATTATATGGTCAAGATCTGAAAGCAAAACTCAGTAGAAGAGAATGAAGGAGAATATGTAAGTGTTCTCAGAAAAGAAAGGAATGAGGTATTCTTGTTTTACTTGCCCTTCGCATCTGCTCCCTAGCCTTTAATCATTCATTAGCAGCTTTAGTGCTGGTACAATTCTTATCAGGTATCTATTCCTACAAGTGAAGCATAATAGTAATGAATAATGGGGATACATTATTTTAACAACTGTTCCTGATTCTGCTTAATGACTGAATGCAAAATGGCTTCTCTTCCTTCTAAAGTGGCTATTTAATTTAGATGTACTATAGATAACTGCTTACAGAAGTCATTCCTTAAAACAATGGGAAACTTTTTCATGTTTACATATCTCATACCATAATGAAATACCTTTTGTATTTTTCTCAAGGTCATACAGAAAGAAACCTAGGATGTTAACTATGGATCATTAGGGAATTGCATTACAACAGAAAAATTCTCTCAGTGTATGTCCTGAAAAAAAATCACTGGTTAACTTCAGGTTATGATGTTTGCTAAATGACTGCCGTTCTGCTTCAGTGGTTGAAAATGCAAAAAAAAAATTCTGCATTTTAGTTCAAAGCAGTGTTTCATATGAATTACAAAGTTTAAATTACTTGATGTAGTTGAATAGTTGAGGTCTCTATTTGACCTAGAGATTGGAGTGAAAGAAAGTTTAGGTGGGACAGCTAGAGGTGAGCTATTTAAGTCTCAGAGATTTCACTGTGAAGAATTGTAGAAGCAGCATATACATCAGGGATATTTTCTTGAGTGGATGGGAAAAAGGGAACAGAAGGTTTCAGCTGAGGCTCATACTGAAAATGATCCATGCAAATGAAAGCTGCAGGTCCCACAGCTTCCTGGCCTCACTTCATCACTGTATTGTATAGCTCCTAGAAAACCCCCTGTGAGCAAAGGGCTGCAGGAAAGGGGCACTGCAGACTCTGTACCACTGCTTCTCTTTTCTCCCTTACTTTTGGTAGAAGTTGGTGCACGGGAAGCTCAGTTAATGGTCAATTGACAGTCTCGTGTGCAATGAGCTCACTGAAAACTGTGCTTTGTCAGGCTGGATTTCCAATTTTGCTGTGTCAGCCAACATAGAATGTTCTGGGCGGGTTCTCAGCTGCTGTGACTTGTTATAGATCTGCAGAAGTGGGTGAATCCTGAGTAATCCATACTATGTGAGGATTTCTTTTACAGAATGAATATGAAAGAACATCTTGTATTTAATCACTTTCCATGACAGAGGACTGACGTGACCAAGACCATTTCATATGGGTTATGTAGCTATGATATTGCCTCAGTTATTTTTTTTTAAGATAGATAATGATAAGTTTCTATTGGTTTTGCACGTCTGTATATGAATATATTTTTCATTTTCTATGTATACTTATATTTTCACTTGCAGAGGGTGTTTTTTTTTTGTTTTTGTTTTTTTGTTGTGTTGTTGTTTTTGTTTGTTTGTTTTGTTTGGTATTTTTTGGGTTTTTTTTTTAACTTGTGTTGACAAAGTTTTGACCTGAGAATTAAATTTCTTTCAGTTTAAGGACACATTACAGTTTTCTTGCCATTTCACCAGCTGGGAGGAGGAGGAGAATATTTTTTTTTTACCAGCATGAAGAATTATTTTCTGTCACCTCATGTGTAGTGCCATTTTTTACTGAGAGCTACAGAATATATACAAGTTTAATTCTGCTTTATCTTTTGTTTACATTAGTTGGTGATCCTGCTTTCTTAGCAAAAATCTTCTTAGTATTTTCAGTCTTAATTCTGTTTGGAGTCCTTTATCTGACTCTTGTTGTTCAGTTTGACTCAAGTGAATCCATGGAGGACTCTTCAGAGACTGTAGAGGCTGCTTCAAAAGCAGGATGTTAAGAAGGGCTGTTCCAGCTCAGGCTGAAAAAGATCCATCTAGCCAGGTATTCTGGCTCCAAAAGTGATAAAAAGTGATCCAAAGTGGAGAGTAATTATTAAAGATTATTATATAATAACAGTCATGTAGTGATAGCTACCTGCCTTATACTCTGAACTCCTCGCAGTCTGACTTCCAAAGTCAGAGGTAGAGACTTTCTATTTAACAAGTACTGATGGATAAGTTTGTCCAAGGAGATCTTTAACTCATGTCAAATTCTGTAAACCACAGCATTTTGTGGGAAGGGGGTTCAAAGTTACCGCCATGCTGTGTGAAGAAATGCTTTGATTTCATTTGTTTTCAAACAGCTAATGATTTGATGCATCCTTGTTCACTGCCTCCCATGATACAAAAAACTTCCATTCCCTATTTGACCTCTTTTTGCTACTCATGATTTTGGAGAGTTTACTTCTTTGTCTTCTCTATGCCATGCACACTATTCCTAGTTTTTGTTATCCTCTGAAATCGTTACAACTCAGTTTTCTATTTCTTGTATTTTCTCTTTCTTAGAAACAAACTGATATATAATTTTCAGTGATCTCTTCAATGTACGTTGTATAATGGGCTTCCAACAAGGGAACGTCCTTGAGTTTATAGCAAACAGGGATGCAAAGAATTCCTGCAGCTCACTGGCATGACCTTCTCTCTCCTGTGTGCTCCTTTTATATCTTAGCTATCTACTGCAACGTTCTTTGACTTGCTTGCTACAGAAGAGTATTAACTACAAGTTTTTGATGGCTGTCAGTGTATTTTTGGGCATATGATGTGTTTATGTTTCATGTCTTATTTTCACCTTAAACTTTGTGAGGGATGTAATCTTTGGTAATAAACTATCTCTGTAACCACAGCAGCTTTTTCAAAAGTGCTTACTCTGAGACCTCAAGCTGCTGGGAGGTATCTTCCTCTTGGGCTGGTCACTTTTGATACATCTTTTACAAGCTTCCACTTTCTTTTTCTTAACCATGCTTACTACCGTAGTAGATTTTTTTTTTTTTGGTGAGGGAGGGTGGTGGTTATTGCTCATGCATGCATAATAAGTCTAATTTCATTACAGTTATTGTTAACATAGTTCTTTGATACAGAAGGATTCAAATGACAGGTCAGGTGGCTTTCAGGGTCTGCATCATGTACTGTGGCTGTGGATTTTTTTTTTCCCCAATTACTTTTCCTTTCATGTAAGATGATGTGACCATCTACCTTTTTCAAGTTGTTCTGAACGAAGTTCAAAAATGGAAGATGTTTCTTTTTCTCTCAGTGCGCTACCTTTCTTTATTGGCATAGTTGTATTATTTACAATACCTGTATTTGTAAGGCAAGAGGAAGGTGTTGAAGTTCTTCCACACAAGGAGCAGCTGGCGAGTGTCAGTAACTCAACCTGCAGGGCTGAGCCTGGCGTGTTTCCTGGCCATGTCCCGGGAGCTGTCCTGTTGTTGTGCTGCACGGGACAACGCTGCCTGGGGTGCTTAAGCCACCCACTGCAGGGTTTGAAGCAGGGGTGTAGGAACACTGGCCTTCCAGAGAGGCCAGGGTTTACAGTTTCCCTCTGACCAAGGTCTCTGGGCCAAGTTCCACCCAGAACACTTTTGTGGAACTGCAGTCCGCATTAATAATAACGTAGAGACATATGGGGAGCAGGCAGGCTGGTGCATGAGGCATGCTAACTGCAAAAAGCCAAATTCAGGGAAGTAATTTGAGAGAGTGCTACCAAAAAGTATTTGTCATTTTAAAATATGTTTCCCTAGTGCTTTTGCACTTGATTGATGGATTTACCTTACCTGAAATGTACCCTAAAAGGCTCTGGCAGTTCAGCACGCAAGAAAACTTCAAATAAGTACTTGTAGCTGTATCTGAGGTGATGAAAGCTAACCTGAAGGAGAGGAAAAGGTATTAAATGATTATATGCTTCAGGAGGAAATTAAAACTTGAAAAAATCTTTTTTTTTTTTCCCCAAAAATCACATACTGGAGATGCCAGGGGAAATGTACTTAAATGAAAACTTGCATCCCAGGTATAACTGCGCTATCATTAACGTGGTTGTTTGGTTGGGCCCTGCTAATATATGCACCATCTATTTTGTTATTAGCTTATTAGCAAGGTGTTACAACAGCAATAGGTAAGCAGGACATAGGAACTACCTTCATTTTCCTTGGAATATGCCCTTTACTCTCAAATACAAGTAGAAGGCTATAAAGGACCCAGTAAGGGGTTCACTGAATTGCCTAAGACATCTTTCATAGATGGGAGGGCTCAGTTCTGCTTCAGATTGTGCAAGTTTGCACTATCCCCCTTTTTGAAACATACTGAGAAGGTCACAAGCACCATCAATCTGAGAGCATTTAAGACTGTAGTATAATTATAGTAATGTACAGATGAATGAAATTCCTGTTTTAAGAGACTCTCTTGTCTTCCCTCATGCTTCATTTTAGTGAAAGAGGCTTTATGTCTAGACAGGCAAAGACTTAAGACCTACTTTTATCCCAATCAATTTGCTTGTGCTCATTGAGGACTTTAAGAAATCTTTGAAACCTTCAAGGGATCCAAGCAAATTTTTGCAGGATCATATTTTTTTTTCTCCCCTTTCAAGTTTTTAGTGCTGAGCTGTCTCAAAACATGTGCAGAAATAATCCTCTGCCAAGGTGTGGGATCCAATATGCCTGTAACCACTCTGGCTTCAGGTTACCCGTAAACTGAGAAAGACATTCTTAAATGTTCTTAAACATGATTAGAACACTCTTTATGTTCCAGCAGAAATTAAAACTTGCAGTCAAAGATGGATCTGGAGAGCGAGCCTTTCCTATGCGCATGTTGATTCAGATATTCCCAGTGTGGGAAGTGTCTCTGTCTAGGCCTAGAGCTATAGGTGACCATGTTTTGTCTCTTAGAAATGCCAGTGCTTCTTCCTGGCCATCCCTCCTCATTTGCTGGGGACTGGATCTTAGTCACCAAGCTGATCCGTGTCCAGTCTGCTTCGAGAGATGAGGACCAAAGGTATGTGAGTGAAAGCCCAGTCTTTTGAGACTTTTGTGCCTTTAGCTCCTGGTGACCTTGGACTAAAATGCACCTTTGTATCTCTTTCGGTGTCTTTCGGACTTTGAAAGCAGTTCTTCAGCAGCACAGTCCAGAGCACCTGCAAGAGTCCCTAGGCAGTGGGCGGCTGAAGCTGTACGTGGTAGTCTGAAGCAGCCTTATTGCAACACTGCGGTGATAGCATCCAAACTGAGGTCTTTTTATAAAGTGCAGTATTGTTTGCCAGACCGACGTTAACATGCATGATTTAAATGATGGCACAAGCAAAACTTCAGCTCAAAATGGAGATATTAAAGATACCAAAATATTATCTTTCCTCTTGCCAATGAGAACAGCTGGCAGGATTGGTTTACTGAACAAAATATTGGCCAGCAGACAAAGGTTATCGTTTTCACAGACTTTCCTTCTGAAATACAGGATTAACAAAACATGCTATTTTTTTAATTTCAAAATTGGAGGGTTTGTGTCTTTCATCTGGTCAAATTTAGCTTAAAAGTGAAAATAATATCAAAGTTACATGCACCATAGGGAGACTGTTAATGTGGTAACAAAGGGCATTTGGCCAGTTAAAATAATAAAAGACTACACAGCTTTCCCAGTGATGGCTGGAGCCCAATTAGTACTTTCCAAGTAGAGCCACAATATTCCTTTCCAAATTATGCGGTTTGGCACGATTCAGAGTGAGTAAACTTACTTTCCTACAAGGGAAAAATATAATTAAGAGAAAAAACAAGGTCATGCAGTATTATGCTTCAAGTAAGCAATAATACACCATGGGGTGTACATTAGTCAATATTCATACACCCTGGACAGGCTGAGACACAGACAAAGCAATGGCTCAGCATACAAAAAGATACATATATTATCTTAATAAACCTATGTGCAAAAGTGAAATGCAAATGGTTATTTTATTTCCTTTCTAAATTATTTTAAGGGAATAAATGTTCAAAGTTCATGTGTATAGCACTCATAAACATTACTTTAAAAACACCTTTTCTGTTAACATGTTATACTTTTTAGTAATAAGTGGATTTGCTGTTTTCATTTTCTCAGGGTGTCTGTTTTGTTGGGATTTTTTTCTGCTATTAAAGGCAAAATGATTTGAAAGTTTCTCTTTTTTTTTTAATCATTAAGCTGATTAAGTTTGTTAGAAGGACTTTAAACCTGGATGGTCACACTGAAGCCTCTAAGAGTCTATTCTTAAATTACAGTAATCCACCTTCTACAACTCAGAAAGTGACACAAAGGCTGCAAAGACTCAACAAAGCTGAAGATAAAGTCTCAGAACTGGAAAAAAAAGAGCAGCTTCAAATTTGGAAGTGAACTTGCAGGGGCTTTTTGAGGGTAATTTTTGGTGGGTTTTGGGGGGTTGATAGTATTTTGTAAATGAACAAACTGTTCAGCTGAGGCTCAGGCAGAGAGGGGAACACACAAAAAGAAAAAGGTTGGTGACCCAGTGTTGTATGTAATACTTGGTAGCAAAATGGGAATAGCACTGTGAGACATCTGCTCCATATTTGCTACTGACACTGATCATGGGAAAGGCCTGTGATATGCCAGGAGGAAGATGAAAAAAGAAGAAAAAGTAAAACTTAACAAAACATGGAACCACTCCCATCACCTGAAGCTTAGACCACACACCTGAAAGGGAGTAACCCACATCCAGCTCGGGTGCAGAGTGTGAACAACTGTATCTCCCTTTCAACTCCACCATTTTGCACATCTTGTATATTAAGTGCTTGTAAAGGAGGAATTACAGTAACCTGTAATTATTGAAGAAACAGGAATTAAGTAATTTATTTGAAGAAACCGGAACTAACCTATGGTATTAATAAACCTTCATGAGCTGCAGCATCTCACCATTGCTGCTATTTGGCTCACAGCTGGTACAGTTTCTTTCACTTCCCAACTCCACTGGGGAAATACTTGCTCTGCTAAGAACCCAAAGAGCCTCCTAAACCTAAACCAGCCCTGCCTGTTGCAGTTCTGTGTGTGAAGAAGTGGAAAATGTGTGGGCAGTGAAATTGGGAGCACATTTGTGACTCGCTGTATCATTGCAATAGTCACACGGGCTGTGCACAAGACACATACTGCCCTCTCTGAAACCACAAGTCAGCAACTACTTGCATGCAACACTCCAGTCATCTGCACAAAACATGCCCTGAAACACTTGACTTTAAGGTGTCACTTGAAAGACAGAAAAATCCTCATCAGCTATAGAGTTGCTCTCAGCATTAAACTACTCTGAAGTAGGACCAAGTTGCCAAAACCCTCATATTATAAGACTATACCATTGTAGACTATGTCATTTTAAACCACTCCCATCCCAGACTGAAGGGGAAGCTGGAGTCAGTGCTGGAGCAAGGCACAGGGGTCTGTCCCATCAGCTGCCATGTGCCTGCATTAGCCTGTATGGCACAGCAGCACCCATACTTATGCATGGCTCCTAATTCCCAGAGTGGATTTTTGTTACTCTTTTTCTCTTGAATTAACATGGCACTTCTTACAATGTGAAATGGAAACTTATAATATCCTTCTGTTTTACCTCCACCTTAACCCTCTTAAAACAGATTTATTTTGCCAAAGTTACCTTACCATCTCCATACTAATTAATTTTCTTTCAGGAAACAACAGATCTATTTTGCCATGAATCAGAGCTCCAAGAAATCTAATGGCAAGGAAGCTAACACAAGAGAGAGAAAGTAACTGAGGGAAAAAACCCCTCTGTTTTACACAGAAAATATTTTCAGGATGCTTCTCCACATAGGTTCCAAACAGTATTAAGTTATTGATGAGTCCAGCTTCTCAGGGAAACATAAATTTTCTCAGCTTGGGAAATTATTATTGATTTTAATTTCAAAATGGCACCAGAAAGTACTGCACAAAAGAAGAAACTCTTATTTTATATTAAGATAGTAATATAAGCATTCCCCATGTAAAAAACTGCTAAAGGGTGATTTTCTGCTCTTCTTTGCCGCCCCGCCCCCCAGCCTATCTTAAATCACTTAACAAATATTTTTCTGCTGTTGCGTTTATCGCTGTTTCCCGAATGGAGCTGAGGAGAGAAAGATGCAGCAGGCAGGAGATGTGCAGCAGGATTGATTTATTTAATTATTTTACAGCTCTTTTATCAGATAATTTTCTCATAACTTAATTGGTCAATTTCCTAACCACCCCTCTGGGGTGATTGATCGACTATATGCAAAATATTTTCTCTACTTGTATTAAAATCAATTTGCAGGTGTCTACAGTTTACAAAATTCTACTGATATCTTTCGTGAGAAGCTTTTCTCTCTCACGCAACTAGAGCGAAGCAAGAAAAATCCTTGCTTTTTCAGTCTTTTTGCATCCACATTTTTCTATATAGAATCTGTATTAATAACAGAATTTTACTGTGCAGAAGAACATCTTGTCAAACAAGTATGCCAAACCCACTGTACTTGGATGCAGCAATTGTATTTTATTTCTCTTGTATGTTCCTGCAATGCTGTCATCACCCCTATGGTCCTGTGAGTCCTCCAGCAGTATATGAAGCAATGTGACTGGTATCTGTCATGTATAGTTTAATTCTTTCTTAATTAGCCCAACACCCCTATGATAGTAAAATCAGTAGCCCAGTGTTACCATCTACTGCATGTTCTACTTTCTGTGACATTTCACTTGGTCAGGCACTCTGTAAACCCCTTTCCTTTATCAACACAAAAAGTGTATCGTCTAAAGATGAAAGACTAATAACAAATCTTTGTCCCAGTTTGACAAATACTTTTACTAACTACAACTAGGACAAAAGAAAGAGGTGTATGAAGGGAAAGAACTGTTTTAAAATTAATCTTGTCAAGTTAAAATGATCACTTGGTTGCACCCTGCTGCAGTGAAGGCCTGCAAGTTTATGATGTCTCAAATATTTCTAAAAATACAGTGAATTATGGGTAAAGAAAATAAACTCTTATGACAGAAATATCGATTAATTTACTTCTTGAAGCCTCTATTTGCATATCATAGAATCATAGAATGGTTTCGTTGGGAGGACCCTTAAAGATCATCTAGTGTCAAACCCTCTGCGAATTGCAGAGACACCTTTCACTGGACCAGGTCGTTCAAAGCCTCCTTCAACCTAGACCTGAACACTTTCAGGGGAGGGGCATCCACATCTTCTCTAGTGGTTCCAGTGCCTCACCACCTTCACAGTCAAGAATTTTTTCCTAATTCCTAAGCCAAACCTACTCTTTCAGTTTGAAGCCACTTCCCCTTGTCCTTTCACTACACGCCCTTGTGAAAAATTCCTCTCACCTTTTTTGCAGGCTCCCTTCAGGTAGTGGAAGGCCACAATTGGGCCACTCCAAAGATTTCTCTTCTCCAGGCTGAACAATCCCCATTCTCTCAGCCTTTCCTCACTGGGGACATGCTCCAGCTCCCTGATCATGGTGTTGGCCCTCAGCTGGACTCACTCCCAGCAGGTTGATGTCCTTCTGGTGCTGGGGACCCCAGAGCTGGATGTGTCACTCCAGGCACTCCCCTGCTTTGTGTAGTGTGGTATCCTGTAAAGATACTGAATATGGGCCCACAAAATGCAGAACAAAAAAGGGTTTGCTGGTGGGATGGCCCACAGGCCAAAGCATCCCCTCAGGTTAGGGTGAGATCCCGGAGACCTTGACGTAATTATTATAATGACTGTCTCTCTTGTGTTTTGGATTGGATTGTTACTCCCCAGCCCTCTATTCCATGTTTGCAACATCTCTAGAATTTTCTTTTTGATTGTAGCCCCCACTGGTCCCTGTCCCTTCGTCCCTCCTTCTCTGTACTCCCATTGGTGCCCTTGCCCCTGCTCCGCCCCCTGGCCCTCAGCCCATTGGCCCCGGTGCTCTGCCTGCCCTCCCGACCCCATATTTAAACCTGTACCCTGCCTTCCCCCTTGGTTCTTTGTGCCTGGGCCCTTCTCAGTAAACCTTGTTGCTGGAACCCATACAGAGAATCCTTCCTGCCTTCTTGCCACTGGCCACAGTCGCTTATTCTGTGTGCGTGCCCTACTCTATCGGGGGTGCGCGTGCCTTTGCCTTCACCGAGCCCCTCCGTGCTGAAGCGGCTTCCCCTCTGCTGGGGACCCTTCTGGAAGGCTGGGGGCAGCTTACCATCGTCCCACGCCGCAGCAGTATAGCAGTGATTATTGCACAGCTATCAGCTTCACAGGGGTGCCCCAAACTAAATATAACGTATTAAACAGTACTTCTAACGCATCAAAAAGTGAATGTGCTTGCTCTACCACGTCAACATCAAAGAAGGTATTACCTAGCAATAGTCAAGGAGGGCACCCTAAGTAAAACTACCTTTTAATAACTTAATAAAATAATCTGAGATACAGATTCTCTTCCCGATAAGCAGATTCCCATCAAATTTAAAATTGACAAAAAAAGATTTTCTAAGAATTCTCTAAAGCTGCACACCCTAGCAGACAACTCTTTTAAATAAATTTTCTCACCCAGCACTCTTATTTAAAATTAAAAAAAAAAAAAAGGCTATCACATGACTTTTAAATAGTCTTTCTCCCTTTAAAAAGTCCTTCAGGAGTCTAGTTTATCTTTCTAATAAAGGGTGAAGCTGCCAAATGTGGGAATTCATTACCATTCTGCTATCTATAATTGCACAGCTAAAGGTATTTGATAAATTGATGGCTTCCACATCAAAAGGAGGAAATGTCCATCATTTTCTTAAGGATTCAAAGTTTCCAAATTCCTAGCTATCTGAACTTGCAGTTCAAAATCATCACCATGCTTGTGAAAATGTCCATGTCTGTTAAAACGTAAGAGTTATATAGTCTTCATTCCAGAATGTATGGTCCTTAAATGGAACCTTTATGACCAGGCAGTATCAAAGCCTTTTTTAACCCTGGAAGTAATTAATGTAATAATCCTAATTATTTTGAAATGCAATATTTTAGATGCTTTTTTTTGCAAGGCCAAAAAAGAATGTCCTAATATATTGTATGCAGTGCATCACACTCAAACCTTTATGTTCTGTCATATTACACTGAAGCATTTGTGAAAACTCCTTATTCCTTAATACATCATGCCTGGTGCTGTCAGTGTGCTGAGTGCCTCCCTTTGGTCTCACAACATTATTCCTTTTTATTTTTCTATTATCTTTGGCATCAGCTTATCCCAAACATGTGTTACCCTTGGAAAAAGCACATTAAAAATACACACTGCTAAACTCACTCTCGAAACGTGTGGTATTGGCAGTGGAGACATGCGCTCAAGCATTAATTAAAAAATCTGCTGTAAACTAGGAGCATATCAGGTGTAAATAACACAAGAGATAGATCTACATATGCATATTAGCTGACTGCAGGGTTATTAAGTTGCCAGTGGGATACAACCATGAAAAAGCAGATGCCACCCAGGCATGAACCAGATAAACGATTCTTATTAGAGAAAAGTAAAAAATCTATGCCACTGCTTAAAGCACCTGAGAGGTCTCACACAGATCTTTTTCATCACATTTGTGAAAGGTGAAACAGGTAGATTAACAGAGTAAAGTCCTTTTAAGAGTAAGGCTCAAATTTTTTTTCTTGTTTAGTCTAGTAGAAATATAAATTGATAGAGGAAATAATTATTCTCTAAAAACACAATAGAGTGGTAAACAGTAGACAAGGAAAAGAACTATTTACTCTAGCAGACAATGCTGGCACAAGAACAAATGGGTGTAATTTGGCCATGAATAAATTTAGGCTGGAAGCTAGAGAGATTCTGGCCATAAAAGTGGTGAGGTTCTAGAGTAGTTTTCCTATACAAATTGTGGGGACAAAAAAATAACAGCTCAGATTATTTAATGATGAAGATTGTTGAGTTCATGGAAAATGCCACAAACATAGTTCCCTGGGTAAGTGAAGGGCTCCATTTTGATCATCCAGGAGACTGTTTCCTGTTTGATGTTTGCCTATCTTCTGAAAGTGTGGGGTAAAATAAAAAAGAAATAGAAATTAAACCTTATTTATGCACACAGTGTTAAAAATAGTCCTTAAGCAAGTGCCATCCATATGTAAAAGGCCTCAGTAATTATATTTGTGCTTTGCAACAGGAAAACAATTTAACTTGATAAATAGGTATCGCATGGTACTCCAGTGGTTGGAAGTTAATTCTTTCTAATGTGAAGATGCAATTTGTCATACTCTAATTTTCCTGGGGTTTATAGCGTATCTTTCTACTACTTTTATTTTGCCATGTTTTCTTTAAAGTTGTAGACAACAATATTATCACTGTGTGAACAATGAGAGACAGATGGAAAATAACATCTGCCTATTTATTTATACCAGTTGATCCACACTGACCCCTGAGTTCCTCAGATGAGTGTTAGCTGTTAGTCTAAATCAGTACTAGGGAAAAAAGCCCCTGATGGTCACCATGGAAAGATGGAATCTGAATATGAGAAAGAAAGAAGCAAGCATAAACCAAACATATTTGAGTTAGAAGAATAACTTAAAATTCAGGAAGGGTATCCAAAGAAAACAAGGAAAATGTTATGAAGCTAATTTCCACTAACACAGAAAGAATTTGCTGAGACTGCAGTCAGGGGTTTAGTCTAGAGACGCAAAATGAAAGCACTTCTTAAGGTTTTCTTGTGCAGCTTCTGATGCCTTTTATAGTCTCACTATTAATAGCTTATAAATATGGTTCACGAAACACTGTAGTGGCTCTTGAAATTCAGATCTGTGGTATACCACTATGCCATCTGAAGAACTACAGTTATTTAAAAACTACTCTGTGTTCTCTCATCAGCAAAGCCAAGCAGCAGAAAGAAAACCAAAACATTGCAAAGGCAAAATAGTGGTATTTCCCTATCAGTGTGAAAATATAAATAAGTTACAGGACCCTACTGGAAATAAAATTAAATGACTGCATATGCATAAAGTTGTGTTAAAAATTCTTATTTACAAGTGTATGTGCGCACATATGTATGTAATTATAAATGTATTTTTATCATAAATTATTTATAATTTGTGTTCTCTGTAAGCCCACTTGCAAAGGATTTACTACGAAGAAACTGTTTTATCAACTGCATAGCTGTTAGCTTATTGTGAAAATGTCAGAACATAACTCAACCTTTGTATGAAAATGTTTTTTCTCTTCTTTTTTTTTAACCTCTTCTTACCTGTAGTTACTAGCTACGGTGTTCAGTAGCTTTTGCCATTTACATCTAACTGAAGCTACAAGCCTGAAGGCCTCAGTAAACTTTTGGGAGGACACCGTGCCTTGTCTGTTAAACACAGGAATGTGTTTCCCCTCTGTGAAGTCTGGTCTGCCCATCCCAGTAGCACCCAACCAGCAGGTGGGACTTGGTTAAGTTTTACTGTGACTTGTAAATGAATAGCCACTGATTTGGCTTTTGAAAGTGAAACTACAATTTCCAAGGAGGAGAAACAGAGAGAAGCAACCCTAAGTGCCGGGTTATTGTGTGTTTCTGAAGCCTGTGAACAATGGAAATGCAACTACAATATGGGACGAAATTTAACACATTGGGTGTGATCAGTGCTCAGTAGAGGTCAGGTAGATGAAAGCAAAGGTGTCTCTCTCAATTAGGTTTTACACCTTTGCTGATGGTGAAGAGGTCATGAGCAAAGCCCAAAACACTGGTAAAGATTCAAAAGATGAGTTGGTTTATACTAGGTAGTGCGTCCTACCAAAGCTGATTCTTAAAATGCAATGAAGAAGACCAGATTTTAGTCCTGTCCTTTCTAACCTCTGACTCATGTCTCAATCCTGGCCCCCATGGCCCACTGCTAGCAGTCTCTGTTACTATAGTTACATTCAACCTCAATTTATAATCTCAGATTTTATTTGAGACTCATGTCTCTGCTGCGATGCAATGGGACAGGCAAGATCCAAAATTCTGCTTCTAGTAGTTTTCCAACTCTGAAAGGATTAATTCATTCAATTAACAAGCTGAGCTTCAAAGAATGAAATTAGTAGAAAGGCTCTAGTGGTCACCACCATTGGAAATATCATGAAATAGAGGCAGTAACCCACAGTTTCTGATTTATCCTTGTGTTGGACTAGTTTGAATTTCTGTCTCTGGCATTTGGATGGCTAATTTTTGAAGTAAGTTTTCTCAATAGAATACATTCTAATCCAGCAGAAAAAATTCAGTATTTGGAAAGCTATTAAACACAGTTTCAATACCCTCGGTGGTGTCTATTAATTATCAGAAAACTGAATAAACCTGTTTTGGAGTAAGGAAGAATATTAAATAAAAATGGTTTATTTAATTTTTTTTGGTATTTTTTATTTTATTTTTTGTACTTTGTAAACGGCAATAAATCTTTAAAGATGAGAGGGAAAGAGTAAATACACTTTTAAGAAACTTGGTGACAGGCACTTCTAAAATAACTAGATACTTATCCATCACCTATGAAAATTGCATTCCTAATTGTGCAAAAGCCACCTTGTCCCTTCATATAACTTCACCTTACTAATTTAAGTCATTTTCTCATGCAGATATAGCAAGATTGACTGAACCTGGATCATGAAGGAATTCAAATAAACTCACAGCCCTGATGCAGGTTAATGACCTTTTTTTAAAAAAAAACAAACTAAAAACCCAGCTCAATTTTATAGTTAAAATAATTAGAAAACCAAATGCACATAATGGGAATAGTCACAAAAATTTTTGCTGTAAATTGCTTGTCTGTCTGAACCAACAAGTTTCCCTATTTCTGATATTCCAGGATACTTTAGTTTATTTTCTAAATTTTCTTATTTCAAATCTGTCTCTTAAAATTCAGTGTTCTGTCTGTGGGTAATGAAAATCAGCAATTTACTGTGAGTTATGTAAATGAAAATACAGAAACTTCCCTGTTACCATGGTAGATTGTTACATGAGCATGAAAAGATCTGTTTGCATTGTATTTAAGTAACCACTGATAAATATACAGAATATTGGCTACCTCATTTCTAGAAGTCACTCTAACCTGGGCCTGATAAGCTGTTAAATCTTTGCAGAAGACACATGAAGTTTACAAAACTGGTGCCGGCAGACGAAAAGCTTTTCAAGACTTACACACAAATGAAATTACTTTCTGCTACATGTAAGTTTATGAATTCTGCAAGAATGATTGATTAGGGGTATTATTACTGTTATTTCTAACATCTAATCAGGTCCTGAAAGCAGTTACTCTTCGGAGGGAGTGGGAGTCACACTTTCTGTTTATTTAANACAAATGAAATTACTTTCTGCTACATGTAAGTTTATGAATTCTGCAAGAATGATTGATTAGGGGTATTATTACTGTTATTTCTAACATCTAATCAGGTCCTGAAAGCAGTTACTCTTCGGAGGGAGTGGGAGTCACACTTTCTTTTAAAAGCAATCATCAATTCATCACTGCAAGTGTATTTCGTTTTTGATAAAAATAAATAAGACGCTTGCAATAAGGTTGTTCAAAAACTGGGTTACCCTTATTATATGAATCTTTCAGCTATAGTTTATACCTTTATTTGTTATATGTTTTCTAAAAATTATCTTCTCCATCTGAAAATGGCATATTGTATTCTCAAACATTTAGTGATTCTTCTTCCTTCAGATAAAAATCTACTCCATAGTATGGACCTTTTGTTTTCCCTTCATACAGTGCCTTGCACAATAAAATTGTATTTTTCTTGACAGGTATTGTGGTTAAATATATAGTAATGAAAATATTTTCCACTGTGTTGTTATGAATGCACAGAAATTGTGGAAGAAAGTGGACTACTTATCCACAAATAATATAAACTCTCTGGGTAGAAGTATGTACCTGCCAAGAGTCCCTAGGCTACTGCTGTAGTAGAAGATGAAAGGACCTCTCCAAATTTGAAACAGAAGGGAGGTTGGGAATTTTTCAGTACTACATTAGGACAGCATTTTAATGTTTTATAAATAAAAAAATACTGTGCTTAGGTGTTCAGTCTTTTTAACACATTTATGATATCCCTTGACACCTATATTTTATTTTTGCCCCTAACATTCCCAAAGTACCACTGAAACTTAAAATTCTTTGGAGTAGCCAGTTTTATAACTTTTGTGTATTAGCTAGTGCTCAAAATTCCCCCAAGTTATGTACGTATACGTGTATATATATATCTCAAGCACAGACTTAAGATGTTCTTATTGTTCTTAAAGAGCATGAACTCTCTGCTCAAGACAAACTCTCAACAAGCAGCAATTCTGCCTTTTTGTCCTCATTTCCTGAAGAGCCTGCTCCTAATTTACCACACACAGCACTAATGATGAGAGCACTACTTTCCATCAGGATTTCCCCCAACTGTTAGTGATTCATTATGTGACTCACATTTGTTAAAGAAATTATTTTCATTAAGTGCCATATAAGGTGAAAGAGTTGTGTTTAGAGGTACTTACAAAAATAAAATAAAGACTCAGAGATTGTGGTTAAAAGTGTTGTCTAAATTGAGGTAAACCATCAGAAGCACCAGAAAATTGCTTTTTTTTTTTTTTTTGCCCCCAATGAAATCCATCCTGCACATACTCCCATGGACTCCAGATACTGCTCTGAGAGCTCAGCAAGTGGGGCAAGTGTCTGAGAGCTCAGCAAGTGTCCTTAAAAAAAATTTTTAAGCAATTACCTAGCATCAAGTTCTGTGGCAGAGGAAAGGGTGCACTGCAACTCCTAAATATAATAAAACACAGAATACAAACCCCACAAACTGCAAGCAATTCATAACCATATCAAGCCCATCAGCTTGCCAAAGACAGGCTGCCCCGCATGAAAAGGTGTTAAGTTTAGCATAGACGAGCTTTGAGGAAAACCATGCCTTCTGAGAACAGGAGCTGCAACAGTTCATGCTTATTTGTATATGTAACACAGGGCATGCTATGTCACTCAAAGGAAAAGCAAAAATACGATTACCAAAAAGGCCAATTTAAATGGAATGGAGCTGCTTAAGCCAAAGCTGGAATTTATGGTCACTTTAGAGACATTATGGGCGCAGGGGCATAGGCGGCCACATTTATATGCAAATTAAAAAGCCTTAAAGCTGTATCTGAACAGCAGTGCTAGCACTGTGTATATGTGTATGAGTAAACATTGGTGTAGTCTCTTGGGTTATGGACCCTTTTTCCACAATCTCAATATTGTTTAATAGTTTAAATTTTCTGTGTGACTTGGAGTTTCACCACATGATACTCGTGCTAGGTATACATTTGACAAGTTTGCGGAAGAGCTGCCTCTGAAAACATAGAAATTAAAGATGTTCCTACTCCTCTTTAATTACTTAATAATGTCATTTTCCCACTTCTTCTTTGTATGGGAGTCAGGAGTTTGTCACATCAATGCCCCTCTGCATACCTGCCTCTCCCCTGGCCCCACCAACCAGGACATTGCCTTTAGGAGCACAGAATGTGGGATCTCATCCATTTGCTATCTCAGTGAAACTACTTACCTTCAGGTCAGAGGGGTAGCCAGTTGCCGTGACTGCTGTGCCACTGGAGATGGGTTTTGAATGAACATAGGCAGAAGAAACAGAAACAGGTGAGTACAAAAAAGGCTTTTCTATTGAGCATTCCCCTGCGTGTAACTACATATAATTTAGCTGTACATTAATTTCTGCACTATCTCTGTGAAATACTGAGTATAAGTGAACACTACAGTGCCAATACCACAGTCTATCAATTTATGTTTTTTCCATTTCAACGACGTTTCCCAGTTTAGCATTTACCACAACTGCTAATTCATTGTGCATGCTTCACTATGCATGACCAGCTACAAATGAGGTATACCATTGCAAATATTCTTTTGGATACAATTTCTTGGTAAACTTAGAGACAAGACCTGTGGCAGAAATAGTATCAAATGTAATTAGAAAAGGAAAAAAAGCCCCTCATGTTTTGGGGCACAACTTTGGCCCTATTTTGAATTCCCGCTCATTTTTAGCTATGGGGTTTTTTTAGAACAAGTCTTAACACAATAAGAAGTTTAACCTGACCTGGAAAGCCCACAGCAAGAATCTCAGTTGGCATGAGACCTGGGAAACCCATTGCCTCTTCTGCAATTCCCATTTAGGATTTCATTTACCTCTTTTGGTTGGTCAGAAATCATTTCATTTTCAGACCTTCTGGTTATGTTACACAGCTAAAAGCACAGAGCAGGTGTACATTTATAGTCCATAAAGAAACTGAACTGATACTGTGAAATGCAGTGCAAATACTTTTAAAGCCAAAGGTGGTTTTTGATCCTGTGCATATAATATAAACTGACATGGCAAAATTATTTACCTCTATCACATCCTGGAGTTATCCCATGGCATCAAAGAGGAAGTGAACTGCTCAGGTTTTTTAATTGTGTCAGTGATTTAACTCTGAATTTCCTGTGTCAAAAATGATTGGTTTGGAAATGCTGCTGTTTTCTTTTCAAGTTACATTGGTCTTGCTTTCTTCCTAATGTTTTTCTTTGGGAATAATGGTGGTGTGAAATTCACAGCAGCCAAAGTGCAGGGGAATCTAGCAATTCTTCATACATAATCATTAATAATGCATTTTTCTACATTCTTAAGGGATCATATTTCCATAGGCAGTCGCAATTAATTCAAAGCAACAGTACAGTAAAAAAACCCCCAAACAAACAATGAAACCCACAACAGACCCTCCTATCCTCAGGGCTCTTGTCCAAATAGATACAACCATTACAGATCAGAACTCGTTTTATAGCAGATGATCATGAAGAATTGGCAAGCAAGTGAGCACAAATTTAATCAACAAAGCTACAGACAAGAAGGTCCCTTCAGCTGTCAAATAAGCCTATCCTGAGATGTTGATTTCAGTGTATGTTTATCTCAGGTCTTGTGTCCTGGTGAGCAGAAAGGATCTTCTGTTCAATGTTGTGTCAACTATACACGACTCTTGTAATCAAGGAGAAAAAACCCAACAAAATAGCGGCAACTTTCACAAGAAGAATGAAATGGAAGAAAATTAATGGATCTATCCTTTATGTTGATAGCACAGGGAGACTTGCTGTTAAATTCTGTGGTAATGGAATGGGCTCCAGTGTGTTTTTCATGTGTGTGGCTGCATCATGGTTTCTGCCTAGACACAGATAAGCATCCACCAAATGCATGGGGGCAATTTTACTGAAGTGGATATCTGTGTTTGGTTGGGAACTCATGTAAATAAGGGTTTTGTCCTTCCTTTGCCATTGCAGATTGATTTATAGACAAGATTGATTTATAGACAACAGGCATAAAACCGGCCTAAAACATCTTTTGATATGATATATATTAACTGTTGAATCCCTATTGTTGAAATTAGTGGCCTTATGTTAGAAGTTTCATGTTGCAGTCTGCCATTTATTTTGACACATACAATTATACATCCTAAACACTTCAGCTGTAGCTACCTGATTGGCTGTAGCCATATCAGAAAATACATGGATGATATGACTTGACTACATTTTAATACTTTCTATGAGGTAATATTGCTAAGATTCTCGTCACAATCCTGTGTCTGGAAATGTTTAAGGGCTTTTTTCCCATTTGCATGCGCAGCGTATCCTGCCGGCAGACTGCAATCCTGCTGCCTTTGAAACACACATCACCCCAAAAGGCAGAGTTCACTTCCAAAGGTTTCCAAACTTTTCCAGAGTACTTTTGGCAGAGTCTCACAGATACTCTTGCCATCTGAGTGTGCTGTCCTAACAGCCTCTGGCAACTATTTCAGGGGCTCACACTGGCCTACAGCACTAGGCCTGACCAGCACTGCATGTTTGGGAATGTGAGGCCAGTATGGAGCAGTGGGAGAAAGCCAGTGACAAGTTTAAACTATTTTTTTCAATAACAGAAACACAAAGTTAGAGGACTCCAACATGGTTCCACAGAAGGATTTGGATTGGGCCCTTACATGAAGCCCACCAAGAGCTTGTAAACTCTCCTTTAGCTCTGCTCTGCACTTGTTAGTGAGGACACCTTGCACCTCATGGCCAACTGCTTTCCGCAGGCTGTCACAGCCAATAGGACTGATAAAAATATTAGGGTTGTAAAAAAACTCCATGAAATCCATGTGGTTAACAGACCATGATTTCAATGCAGCATATGATACTGGAATACTGTGGCAGTAATAATAATAATACTGTAAATGCTACCAGGTACTTGTATGGTATTTTGCAAAACATTCACATTCCTGTTTGCATGGTCCTTGCAGTATAGTAGTTAAAGCAGTATATGTTATATTTCTATACATGAAAGCATAAAACGCTGTTCATAAAATAGTTAAATGACAATGCCTAGTTCTTTTCAGCAAAGTTCAGTCTAAATCTCTTGATTTTATTACCACAGTAACATAATGTAGGTTTTATACTTTTACCAAAATTTCGGTATTTGCTGTCAGATTTTTTTTTGCTAAGTTTCAAATACTACGTGAAAATAAATAATATAAATATAGCACTGAATGGACTAATTATTTCCAGATAGTGTAGTAAATTGAGAGTGTGTTTTCTAAGAACAGCAGTTTGCTAAATGACAGTATTGAATCATTTAAGACTTTTATATAGTCGTATTTTGTGCCCTTTCAAGTTCCTTTGTTATCACAGCTCAAGCTGTAAAGCCTTTTGCCAACAGTCTCCATTAATATACAGAAAATTTAGAAGTACAGTAAATTGTGTTTTGAGAAAACAAAATACATAAATCCAAAGGTTTCAAGACCATTAGTATTTCGGAAGGATAGGCTCTTATTTAACAACAGTAAAGAGTAAAAGATGAATGCAAACACAGTCTGTAAATTGTTTTTTGCATAGCCTTTCTAGAAGTGTATTTTCAATAAAAATCCATATTTTTAATTGCTTTCTTGCCCAATTTTAATGTAAACAAATATTGAAACATTTAA
>VYZQ01030212.1:126940-143270 GCA_013400655.1 Mystacornis crossleyi
AACCCCATTCATAGTTTAGCTCTCCTAGAGATGTTTATCCTATTTGCTGTTTATTTTAAGTAAATAGAAGTCCAATCCCCTCTCTGCCTCTAGACTGCCAGATTAAAGAAGCCCATCTTTTTTAGCCTCCATACACCCATCAGAAATCTCTACTCCCTTGGGGAGTGACTATTCTCTAAATCTATACTAATCTGAATTCATCTTTTCTGAAAAATGAATGACTAGTGTCCCAGGTTTCTCACTGCTGTCTTACCAGGGCCATGTGTAACAGTATTAATGCTTTGCAAAGCCTCCGTTGAAGGAAATGAGATTGATCTTAGAATCATGATTTATGAAATTATTAAATTTATGGCTTTCTGTGGCTGCTGCACCTTGACAGATACTAACCTTGCTGTGACAGACTTGTATATCCAGAATGCTCCATCTGCCTTTATCATTAATAAGCACTAAACACTTATCCCACAGTAATAATGACTGCTGGTAGCCTCTACCAGCTTGGACTTGCACTTTGTACTTTTTTAGCCCTTTTCTCCTGCCCCATTCATATGGTAACCCAGTTCTCCTTGTAAGTTATCCCAGTCCTGCTCTCTATTAGCAGTGCCTCTTTGAGTTATGAGCAGATTTCCTTAACGTGCTTCCAAATAATAAATGAAAATACTAAATGAAAACAATGTCAGGACCAATCCTTGTCGACTTCACGATGAGCTTCCCTCCAGCTCAAACCTTCCCTTTTCAGCAGCCCGCAGAGCTGATCTCCCTGCCCCCATGCCTCACTAACTTCACAAATAAAATTTCCCTATCATCTCCAGTTAAATTAATTATTTCCTGTGCAGCACTGTATCAAATATTCTACTGACCTCTAAATCTTTCTTTTTGTTTTCTAGAGAATTTTTTATTTTATCTAATGCAGCCTTTTAGTTACTCGGCCAAAAGACCCCTTTTATAGAGCCAAGACTCTGTTTGTTCCATCTACCGTCTGTACATTATACTGCCTTGACTGATGAAGATCAAAGATATTTCTTTTTATCACCTTGATCTACTTTTGCTCTGAAAACTCAGTTATTACTGGCAGCATCAAAGATACCAACGGTATCATCTGTCCCTTCTGTGTCTCATGCATTTAGACTTGTGTCAGAACTAAAGGTTGTTTCATGGCTCCAGTGGATGATCCCGTCTTTCCCTGCCTGAGTTTATATCCAGCAGAGGACTTTGGCTGACAAAATGAAGTCTCGAGTCTGGTGCACAAACAGAAAGGTCCCTGCTGTGGGGTACCTGTGAGGTTTGTTAGAGTTTAGAGACCACTGAGAGCCACGCCTTCTCCTGCTCTCTGCTGTGGGCAACAAATGGTGCTGCACAGTCCAGGGGGAACTGTTGCTCTCCAGCAGGTTTGCTGCGAATAGGAAGGAAAGTTCCTGTATCCTTCAAATAACAGCACTCACTTCCCGTAGCTGAGGCTAATGCTTAAATTTATGCCCACTTGCTGCAGAGGCAGCATCTGAGACGGGTAACAGTCTTTTTAAGGCTTGGAATCAAGATGTATCTTAATAAATTTAGGAAGGAAAGAAAGCATTTCTTACCCCTTCTCATAAATCTCTCCCCTCAGCCAAGAAACAGAAGATTACTTCTCTAATACAATACAACAAAACTGTCCGTAATAGAAAATAATACTCTGTGAAGGTAAAAAAAAGTCAGTTGTGTTTTCTTGCTCTGAAATCCGACAGAACATTGTTTTAGTAGCATATTCTGAGTTGCGTATGCTCACCTGTAGACTGTCAGGAATAATGACTGCTTGGGTGACTGAAGTGCCTTTATTAAAATAATGGAGTGTTTAGTCATTAAAAAGCAAAATGAATCCAATACCATTTCAAGTTCTAAACTGCCAAATTTGCAGAAAGCCCTCAGAATGACTTGAGAAGTCGCCTTGGGAGTGGGGCACTCCTTCCCTAATCTACCTGCAGGGAGAAAGGCTCGACCCTGGCAGAGTAAACTAATGCAGGTTCTGAGCTGATGAACTCCCAGGGCCAAAACAACTCTATGCACCTACAACGGAAGGGTAAAAGCCAAAAATTTCACGGCACAGGAGAGCCTAGTCAGTTCAGGGTTGCTGCTGCCTCTGCAGTGGTGTATGGGCTTTGAGGACTGACTGCATGGTATTAGGAATCAGATCATGCTCTGCGCTACAAAAGGCAACACAAAATAAAACACTCCCTTCGAGAACACATCAGATCAGGCAGCCTTATGAAGTTGTGTCACACATTAGGAAGTTGCCCGCATTCAATTAGAATAGACAGACACAAAGAGGGTGATGAGCACTTCAGTACCTGGTGGTTTGTTCTGCACTTGGAACTGTCACAGTGAGGCAGAGAGCAGCACCTCTCTCCAACATGTCACCCATTTCAGCTGCACACTCACCTGTGTTTCTAAAGAAAATTATATGAATCCCGCACTTCCTAAGACTAAAAATTCCTTCAGTGGATTACAGAGGGCTGCAGTCAAAAATAGTAATATAATAAGGAAGTATGTAGAATCCTGATACCCAGAGACCTTTGATGGCACCTGAGCCACAGTATTTCCTTGGCAAACAGCCAAGGTTCTCACTCTCCTTGCTTTGGGAGAAAAAGAAAAAACAAGAAACATGACCCAAGTGTTAAAGCTGCTGAGATGCATGCCTTGGTCAGCAAGCAGATATCATGAGAATTGGGAGACTCCAACATCTTGCCCCAGCTTCCAGAGAAGAGGTGGATCTCCAGTGAGGAACAGCCTGGCTGGGAGTGGTAGTGCTGCTGCACTTTTGCAGTTGGTTTCCCTTCAGTGCAAGGCTGATGGGAATCTCTGACACCCTGAGCGTCTCTACAGAGTGTCCCGCTCCATGGGCTGACCTGGGCAGAGAACAGCATTTGCCTAAACATCCTCCTGCCTCGGCATCAAAATGGGGCACTGTTCCTATGCTTTTCTTCTTTGATTTGCTTGACAGTAAAACAGTGAAATCACATGGATGGGCACTGGAGATAAGGAGATAAGGACGGGCCAGAGATAAGGAAATCATGTATGGTCCTTGCTGCTGTTAAGAGCAGGTCCTGGTCTTCGAGGAAAGTGCAAAAGGAGAACGTTCAAGCCCCACACTGATGTGATGTGAGGCCACGTGCCTCCCCGTCTCCACCCCACAGTGCAGGCAGGGAGTGAACTCACTTGTGATGTCCGTAGCATCACAGCAGTTAGATGTGCATACACGTGTAAGTAACTTCTGCCTTAGACTGGAAGTAGCACATTTGAACAAGCATAAGCAGTCAACTATTCAAATACTCAATCTGTGAAAGTTAAGTACAGATTTGACAAGTAAATCAAGTAAGGCAGTAACTTTACCTTCCAACAACTAAAGCTCCTTAAGCTGGAAGCTTAAAAATTGCTGTTAAGGCCCTATTTCCTTGACTGTAAAATCATGCATTTTTACAATGTATTATTCAATCTGGACAGTTCTGTCTCCAGTCCCAGTGACAGATTAACTGATGTAGATAATCTGCAGAGATTTTAGCCTTAGCTGGAGAAGACTTCCCATCTACAATAATGTGATGAGCAATAAGAAGGATAAACATCAGAGCCTTTGAAGACAGGCCAGTGGTGAGAAAAGGCCAGTTTGTGCAAAATCTTGGCATGCACCCAATCATTATTTATATCAAATTAAAAAACGCTTTAAAACCTTCATCTTAGATGCTCAATCTATGAAAAACTGCTAATAGGCTTTTTTAGCAAAGATATTATTTTTAGTGTTTTATACAGCAGTGCAAATATAATGCTAGGATTAAGAATCAGAGCAATAACAATGGGTTAAAAATATAAGGGAAAATATAATTCAGAATAAAAAGTCAAAGGGAATGCCAATCCACCTCAAAACCATGTGTGCAGAGAAGGGGGTTAATCTGAATATTATTCCCTGCAATTATTTCTTCTGGTCCATTAAATTCATACATTTAACCATTTCCAGTTACTATGCATATATATAGAGCCCTGTGCCAATGATAAGACACTGCTGGTTGTGCATTTTAAAACTGTCATCAGGATCAAAATCTGAAATTCTTCCCTCTCTGTGTTTTTTTTAACTCTTTTACATGTGCAACTTGATTACTTTCAAGAACATCTGACTTACACACATGGAAATGTGTTCATAGTTGTGCTCTTTACTATTAAAACTCCTTTTGTTGGGAAGCAGATTTGAAGATAAATATAAGCAAAATATATATAACTATCAAGGAATTATTTATTTTATCACTCTTTACCTAACACAAAATGGTCTTTTATGTAAGTGAAGGCAAAAACCCAGAAATAACACAACCAAGACTGTCACACTTTACAAAAACTGGAAAAGACTCATTAGTAAGGACATTTATTTTAAACAGCATCTTTATTTTTGTACCAGAATATGGAAAGCTCTGTAGGTTATATGGTTTATTTGATTGTTTCACTGCTGTGTATATATCTATACATCCTGGTGTCCACAGTGTGAGCCATGGAGCTAAGAAGAGAATTTAATACTTATTTCTTTTACGATCAGCTTATAAAGATTATATTTGATTATTTGGAAGGGCTGATAATGAATCCATCATATGACTTGATGGAACTAAACAGGCAAAAATGAATCCTCATCAATGACAGAGTAGTCCTAAAAACAGAAAAAGTTATGCTGGAAAAAAATGCTGTGTTTTACTGTAAATCAGAAACCCAGGGAGCACACTACTTTAGAGTTTCTAAATTACACTGGAAAAGGAAATGGATAAAATGAAAACAAAATGGGTTCTCTGAAAGATGTTGTCATTTTCTTCCTGATTTGCACTAACTAAATAACAAAAAAAGCCATGCACACAAAAATTAAATGTAAATTCAACATCTAGGACAGTTTGCAAATCACTTCTGTGGCCCCAAAGCAGGATAAAAGGAAATAAATATACTTCATGGTTGGTAACCTATTAACTGACACCAACTGTTGCAGCTGCGAATAAAACAAATTCATGATAAGATTAGATATGTTGTTTGCACCTGGCCATCTGTAAATTGCTGCTTTCCATAAGAATCACATGCTAGTCACTGTGATAAATGCAGAGTAACTGTTATTGGTGGGGTGTTTTTTTCCCTTTGGTAAACAATAGAGGAAATAATAAGAAAAAAATGGTATGCAGTGGATTTGTTTTTCTACAGTTTGTTCAAAGTTTGCCATGGTGTTTTCCTGCTTTTAAAGAGAGAAGGAGCAAATCAAATAAATGAGACTGTGTCTCACCAGTGTGGACAGAATAAGTCATCTAAATGTGTTTGTTTCCGATGGAGAGAGGAAATAGTACTCTGTAGTGAAATTGCCTTCAGCACTCCGAAGGCCTTGCAAAACATCCTACAGTTTTGAACAAAACTACAGTGTAGGTTAACTTACCAGCAGCTTGAGAGAGTCACGAACAGCTCCTGAGTTACAGGTGATGGTGTTGATGATGATGATGGTCATCCCTTATTTTCTGGCTAGGAAAACCTCACAAGAAGAGGAGGCTCATTGCATGTGTGGTGTTCAGATGCTGCCTTGCCTACTCATGAGTGGGTGTCAAAATGCTGAGCAGAAGAGGGTGGCTGTGAAGAACAGCATGGGGCTGTTGCAGACACCAAGGCATGCAAAGCTGCTGTCACCCCCCAGAAGGCAGCAGTCATCCCCTCCAGAGTTGCTGTCCCCCTCCACACATCAGTGCTGGCGTTGGCATCTCCTCAGGGAGGGCAGCAAACCTGAGTGGGCCCAGGGAGCACATCCAGGGCTGGGAAACACCCAGCCAGCACCCACTCCTCTCCAAAGGCACCATGAGCTCCATGAGTTCATGGGTGCCTGGCCACCTTTCCCGGGGGCAGGACAGTGGGGTACCACAGCCCAAACCATCAGGAAGTTTTCCTGCTTTATCATGGGAGGATGCTGCCTGAGAAGTATCTTGAAGGATTACCAGCCCTGAGTAGACTTGCCAAATGTGCAACCAGAGCTAGCAGTCACAAGTCAATTTGAAGAATCAAAAGCCAGAATGATAAATAAGGAGTGCTTAATGATGAATAAAGAGTGCTCTGAATACGGAACCTTTTTTTACTCCAGTTGAATATTTTTTTTACTCCAGCTAGATACTATCCTCTATTCTATTAACTAAACCTTAAAAAACTGCTTAACTATACTGCTGAAAATGTACCTGTGCTATAATTTGTCTTTGTTTCAAATGACAGTATCAGCTATACAAGTCTCTCATTTAAGTAATGGCATATCACAGCAGCCAGCATGAATATTACAGCCCTCATTAAACAACAGATTCCACTGCTCCTGTCACAGTCTGCTTAATATAGCGCTGTTGCCCTGTGTTCCAAAAGAACAATTGCGGGGGGGGGGGGGGGGGGAGGAGGAAGAAGCAAAGAAAAACANAAGAAAAGTAAATACAATCAAATGTCTGAGTTGAAGTCTTACCATGGCTGTGAGATAGTTGAGTGTCAGATATCCTTTCACAGCTGGATTTGCTTAGAAATCTGTGAACAATCCAAAGAGCAGTCAGACAACACTTCTGCTCCCCTAGTTTGCAGTAATTTTGGCATTACATGTCGAGCTTTTCAGAGAAGCAGCTTCAAGCCTGTTTAACACCAGGATGTACAGAAGCATGCATTTTGAAACCTCAGTTACTGAATATAGATATGGAGCATGTAAGATTACAAAATACATCAGCATATATCTATGTAAGAACAGCAGAACTTCTTCCATTTATAGCAGTAAAGACAGTAATATATTTCTAGGATAAGAAAATGGAAAACCAAAAATAGATTACTTGAGAAAGTTTCAGTGATGTATAATTTTTATCTTCATCAGTAGGTGGCCAATTTTTCTGCTTACTTGCTCTGTGTGATTCTGAAGACAAAATCAATAAACCACCCATAGGTATAGTTTTGCAAAGCTGGATGGAATGAGAGCTGTGCTGTGGGTGAATGCTGTTTAAATTTCCTTTATGTGATTAGTAACAAATTAGTGCAGAAGTTATACTGGAGGCTGAGAACAGGGAAACAAAGTTCAAGACACAAGAAGCTGTGGGCTAGTGACGTTAGGCAAGGGAGCCAAAAGCTTGCTGGTGCATGGTTGGTGGAACCCTCCCCCCAGGACGGAATGGGGAGCAGACTTGTGCACAGGGGAGCTGCAGGACGAGAGCTGGGCAGCACCACAGCCCATTCCCAGCTGCTGTGTAAATACCTCAGAGAGCTGGAGCCACCCTGGAAATCACTGCCGATGGAATGCATTAAACAAGGGTGAGAACCTAAAAAGCTATTACTGTTTCTGGTGCCTGAGATGGCTCATTTACAGTTAGCTCAGGTATTTTTACACCACACCACAGTCTGCAGTGTATATCTATCCTAAAAAGCAAGTGTCTCCAGCATGTATTTCTATGGGAACTTGATACACTTCTGTCTTTTTTAGCTCTGTAGTCTAAATATTGGGGGGTTTTCTCCAGTGGTCTCAGTATTTTTTTCTGCCAGCGATTTCTTTCTCCCCGTTGACAAGGTCATACACAGAAGTCTTGAGTACAGTGGCTGTGCATATTTTGGTACGTGCATATGGTACGTGCTCATTTTAGCAACATGCTGTGGTGCCTCAGCGCTGTTCCTGGACAGTCGCGCACCTCTGGAATGACCCTTACACATCAGGTACAAGACACACAAGATGCAGCGTTATATCCTGGTTACTTCCACACCCTGTGAAACATCTACACTGTTTCCACATAACACCCGGGCCACCCCAGCAGAGGCTTTCTCTGGGGCTTTATGTCACAGGGGTGAGAGCCTGAGGAAAACCCTAAGATCTGCACTGAAACAAAGTAAGTGCCTCAAGCCCCCGGCCCTGGGGCACGCGTGGGCAGCAGCTAGTTATTCCATCCCTGGGGATGGAATGGTCCGTGTGTGGGGATGCTGCAGCATCACCCACCAGCACCGTCACCTTCCTTCCACCTTGAAGCTTCCACAAAGACCAGGAGGAGTGCATGAAGGACCAGATCTCAAACTCTTGGTGAAAGCAGGTTCAATGAAGTCTAAGCAATGCTGGTGTAAATGCTGACTTTCTGTATTATCTGGGAGATACTTGGGTTGTAAGGCCATTAAAAAGCATCTTATTTCGCATTGAATCGTGTAACTTATCAATAGCTCTGAGCAGATTACTAATTTGTGGAAGTCACCCCCATCCTGAACTGCCCATCAGCCAGACATTAAAATAGGAATTTTTTTTTAAAAGCTGAATTCAATGAGAATAAGAACAGACTATTTGGATGTGCACAGTCTTTCCTGAATATAGCAATATTTTCTAACTTATCAACAAGATTTACACCTCCAATTTCAAAGTCAGTCCCAAAAAAACAAACAAAGGGCTTCACAGGTAATCTTTCTATGGAAGAGCTTTAATTAGCAGAAATGCAATATTTGTCACATTTTTCAACTACTACATTTATAACCCACAAAATTAGTATACACTAGCATACTCTTATACAATTTAAATAATGTAGTAACTTTATAAAGCAAAATTGAAAAGTTATGGGTTTTTTTAAAATTAATTTCTGATATTTAGTTAAGATACCAGACCTTGTGGAAACACAGGAGCTCATGATTAAATTTTTGGAATAATACATAGAAAATGCCTGATTCTTGTAGTGTATAATATTCCAGTTCCCTGAGGTTCCATATGGACAATTTATTTCTCATAGCAACTAATCTAAACTTAAATACAAACTCTATAGAGCCATGCAAATTCAGACATCTGCCTTGAGCAGACCTGCACATTGAGGTAACTCCAAATACATTTCTTGAGTGTGACAACCAGATCAGGATTACATAGGGTAGCATAGAATTCCGCCACCTTCTTCTGACATTCTATTCAAAAAGGTACAATTCTTAGAGAAAACAAGGTTTTGAAAAAAATATTTAATTTTAAAATAAATATTCATGTTTAATATCAAAGTAATAAACTTATTCTGCACAAACAGCCCAAGCAAGGTAGGTCACAGAGATTATAGAAGAGATCCTGGCAAGTACAGAGTGGTATCATTTGAGCAATCTATTCAAAAAAGATTAAAAAACAATCTACTTACTAGTTGTCACACCAGCACCATCATTAAGAACAATTATATGGAAGGAAATCAGGATGAAAGCCAGACTTCTATTTGTCCAGAGCACAAAAGGAAAAAAAAAAAAATTACTTTTTTCTCTCATTCATTTTAGATTTAAATGTATTTTGCCTCTTCCCACCGGAACCTGCTGTAGCTTTTTTGATGTGTGTATCAGAAACATCAAATCAGATTAAATAAAATAAATAAATAAATAAAAATTAAATTAAAATTGTTTGATGGGAATTAATCCGTTAGTATCTGAAGACTATGAGACTGAACGAAGGGGATGGATTTTTTGAGTACAAAGGCAATTTTATGATAAAAAGTACTAAACACTCTCTAAGGATGTAAATGATAGACCACTCTTTGTCTACCTCTGTCAGAATATCTTAGAGTACATGAATAACTCCAACTGCTTGCATGCTGCCAGAGAAATTTTCTTTACTTAGAATTGGATCCTGTAGATAAGCACTTGTTAATAACCCAGAGCTTGCAAAAGAAAGAAAGGACCATTTTCACAACTGAATAGTTGGATATTTTTCAGGATATGCAGGATATTTTTCTCTTTTTTTCCCCTTTAATTTAATTATGTGGAATATATCACTAAGAAATGACCTCACAAAAACCGAGTTAGAAATGCTAAGATCTACATTTTACAAAAACTCTTTTTTCTATGTGCACAGGGAATACCTTATGCCTCCTTTCCAGGAGGACTAAGTACAAGCACCATTTTTCTTAATACAAGAAGACATTCATACATCTAATTTAATAGTGCACAACATCCCACTTGAAGATCCTTGAAAACAACCCACATATAATTCAATGCACAGTGGTTTTGTAGCATCTTATCAATGATGCTAAAGTCTGGGTGACATCATGATGCTGTGGAAGTGGGCACAAACATTACTCCATTCTTGGTACTATGTGGGCTTCTGCTGAACTGCCTGCTTGCAGCTGTTTGCTCTTTCACAGAGATGGCAGGAAAAGATGAGCTGAACGTTACCCGGGTGGTGGTGATGATAAGGTTGTAGAAGAAGGCAGGGGAAGGTGAGAGCAAGCAGGAAGGAGAACACAGGCAGCTGGGAGGGAGGGTAAGGGGCAGAGGCGAGGAACACGTTCAAAAAGTGCAGTGGTCCAAAGAAGCGGGGCCCTCCCTTCCTGACCTTCCTGCAGGGAGGAAGGATCGGCACTGTCAGAGAGCTGGCTGCAGGCACTGCCAGCCGCTGCTCCCCTCCGCTGGCTCTCCTCTTGGGCTCCCTTTCCCGGGGTGGCCTTCACGCAGCTGCAGCTCATGCATATGCAATCTGCTGCTACATATGCAGCAGAGCGGTAATGCCTCTTCAACCTTGTTGTGGCTTTTCACTTTGCAGAAAAGGCTTGCCAAAACGTCTTTTAAAATGAACTAAAAGCTCTTCCTAAATGAAGCTGTTAAAAACAACAAAAAAAAAAGTTTACTAAGTCTTACAGGATTGAATAAGGGGTGCAATCCTCCTTTTAAGTAAATGCAAACAATATGTTTTCCAAGTTCCTTTTTTATTATTATTTTTAACAGAGCTTTTTGAACTTGTGTTACTCTTAGAGAACAACTTTAAACTTAAAAAGTCACCAAAGTGGATAAAGGATAGAAACTATTATCATATTTTTCTTACTAAAATCACTGGAGAAGTGTTCCTGCCTTCCCAAACTCAGCATTTCCATATAAGTGATAAATATCTGAATTAATATAAATATGTATATGCAAATAGTTCTTACCTACTTATTTTATTAAATGAACTAGAAGTGTGTTGGCATTCTCATAACAGAAGCATTGGGTGCCTATGTGCAGGCTTGTATTCAAGTAAAATGTAAGTGAATATACAGTCTGGAAGGAAACAATACCATACAACTTTAGGCAACAGATTTTCACTCCTAAGTATATAATACGCTCCATAAAACACTTCCCAGTAATAAAAGTTCTTCTCCACAAAGCTATCAGAGAGAGTTCAAAGCCTTTATGAATCACGTTAAATAAAGGTACACTGTGAATTGGAGTGATGCAATTGTACAATGGAGTTTTCTTCTTGCAAACAGGATGAAGAAGGAGGGCCCACTTTCATGTCTCAGTTTACACCTCTGATCCTTAAGCACGCTCTTCTTTGATCTTTGATGAAAATCTGTTATCATCATGCTATTTTAAAAGCCATGGCTTTTTTTTTTCCCCCTTAATGGCAAGTATCTCATCTACTTTATTTTTTTTTGGATCAAAATAGGCAATAGAAAGGTCGTGGGGAATGTGTTCTTCAGCAGCATACCTCTGCTATGGCCTTGCCATTTGCAGTTCAAGAAGNGTGTTAATGAACCCGAGGTCGCCGGACTTAATGAACCCGGCGGCGGAGCGCAGGAGGCTGCAGGGGGTGAAGGGCGGCCGCACCAGCTGCGAGGGCTTCTGGCTGCGCAGAAGCCAGGCAGGGAAGCGCTCCGCGCCGGCGAGGGCACGCAGGAACACGCTCACGGGAGGGAAGGTCTGCTCCCGAGAGCTCAGCCGGAGTAGGCTGCAAAGCGTTTCCCACAGCCTACAGAGCTGGGGGTGTGGAAAAGATCAACGGCAAGGGCTGCAGTTAAAGGAGCCTCTGCGCTGGTAATCCTCAGTTTAAAACAAAAAAAAGGGGGGGGGGGGAAGCGATGCTAAATCTGCGTGTCCTTAAGACATTTTAACTGGTGAGGACTGCGTGCGTATTCACACATAAAACCTGCAATCAGTCACAGAATCATAGATTCATAGAATGGTTTCGGTCGAAAGGGACCTTAAACATCACTTAGTTCCAACCCCCCCTGCCATGGGCAGGAGTACCACCCACTGGATCATGTTGCTCAGGGCCCCATCCACCGCTGTCTTGAACACTTCCAGGGATGGGAGTGCTGGAATCAATGCTTGAGGTGCCCAGTCCTGCAGTAGATTTGTCCAGAGCATTGTTCCTGAACAATCTCTCTTGCTCCATTCGCAAGGCGAACTGCAGGTCCCAGTGTTTGAGAAGGGTGTTCTCCGTGCCCCTGCCCTTAAACCCCGATGCGGCATCACTCGCACCCTGTTCCGGCGGCGTACAGCTGACTGCGTGGGCACTGCCGCTCTTTGATGAAAACCTACCGAATTTCAGTCAGAAACTTGGAGCGCTATGCTGCTTCGTAAAATCTCGGGGAGGGGGGTGGGGGGTGGATTAAAAAAATACTAATCGCGGGTTCGCTAGCTNATAGAAAGGTCGTGGGGAATATGTTCTTCAGCAGCATACCTCTGCTATGGCCTTGCCATTTGCAGTTCAAGAAGGCTAAATTAACCCAAATACACCTATTTCAAATGCGGCACAGAATGTCAGGAAAAATACGTGTTACAGAGGTGAATTTTGGTCGCAGAGAGGAAAACACGCAGAAGTAAGAGGGGGTTCTTCAAGCTAAATAAGATACCACCTTTCCCCACCCTGTGGATGCCTATCACGGGGTCACGGCAAGCAAGATGTCTGTGAATCGCCTTTCATTCATTCCCCGCAGCGCGCCCTGTGGGGTCGCTGGGCGACTCTCTGATGTCACCGCTCAGGACGCGCCGGGGTGAGAGCCCTGCTCCTCCCGTGCAGGTGAACACGGCCCACGCGGGTTCAGTTCCGCGGGGCCGCCGCCACCTGGCCCTGCCCCGGGCGCGGAGACCTCGGGGGGCGCGGAGAGCCGCGCCCTGCGGGCACAGATCCCCGCGGAGCACCCACGGCGCGGCTCCGCGCAGCCCTGCCAGNCGAAAGGGACCTTAAACATCACTTAGTTCCAACCCCCCCTGCCATGGGCAGGAGTACCACCCACTGGATCATGTTGCTCAGGGCCCCATCCACCGCTGTCTTGAACACTTCCAGGGATGGGAGTGCTGGAATCAATGCTTGAGGTGCCCAGTCCTGCAGTAGATTTGTCCAGAGCATTGTTCCTGAACAATCTCTCTTGCTCCATTCGCAAGGCGAACTGCAGGTCCCAGTGTTTGAGAAGGGTGTTCTCCGTGCCCCTGCCCTTAAACCCCGATGCGGCATCACTCGCACCCTGTTCCGGCGGCGTACAGCTGCCTGCGTGGGCACTGCCGCTCTTTGATGAAAACCTACCGAATTTCAGTCAGAAACTTGGAGCGCTATGCTGCTTCGTAAAATCTCGGGGAGGGGGGTGGGGGGTGGATTAAAAAAATACTAATCGCGGGTTCGCTAGCTCCGCCTTTTCCCAAGTTTGGCAGAAGAGGCTCAGCGCTGCCACCTCGCGTCCCATGCCGCAAGCCCGGCCTCATCGAGCCTGCAGGAAACAGAATGTAGTTTCAAGGCTTTTTAAGTTGTAAAACGCGGAGAAGTCTTGCCAATGCTCTTAAAACTTCTTTTTTAGACGGAAGCTGAATGCTCGCGCTTTACGCCTAGGCTTAAAAATTTGGGGAGCTGGAAGGTACTTTCAGTCCGCCACTGGAGGATTAGGGGTGGAAGCAATTAACTTTGAGGAAACAGCTAAGAAATTGTAATAAAATGCTTTTATAGAGTTTCACATCGTGTTCTTACACTTGCTTTATTAAGCAGCTCTAAATTTCACTTTTGTGAACTTTTTGTTCAGGAAATAATACTCTTCTCTCCATGCCACATACATGCTTTTTGAACCAATATTAAATTGATGTGGCTGCTTTGATCAGGAAGACACTTAACTCCTCACCTGGAGATGAATTTTATTCACGGTGGTCAAGACCTTGCAGAACTTAACATAACCAAGTGAAAAGCTTCTTAAGCTTTTTCTTTCTATGTTTCCATGTCAGTTTGGGTTTTGTTTGTTTTGCTTTAATTTGTGTCTAGAAATGTGAGAATATTTTACTTGCTTTGTAGTTTAAACAAATTGATATTTATATGTAAAATACGACAGTTGGGGGTTGAAATCCTGCTGGATACCGTGCTGACAGGTGGAGCAGCCAGAAGCTACTGACTGCTCCCAGTCCCAGTTTTTCACGCTGCTGCACATGAATACCAAGAGTGTAAGCAAAAGCCAGTACTTATTCCTGACACCAAACCCACTGCGAGCCTCAGTTTCTGTAGATGTTCGTGGTATAGGATAGAACAGATTTGATCTTAGCTTTGGGGCTGCAGGGAAAAACACAGCGTGATTTACTGCTTACGAAGTGTAAAGGTGAGAAACTCCACTGATGTCACTGGATGTCGTCAACCTAGAGGAAAGCAGTATTTTTATCCAGTCTTGACCAGAGGCTGTACAAGGAACCAATGTATTCTTTTTGCAAGCAAACCTATAATTTAATTTGTATCTTTGTGAACAGTCTCAATAATGTAGTTGGCCTACCCAGGGAGGTACCGAGAATTCAGGATTTTTCTCAGCACTTCACAGCAGTGTACTTCAAGTCCAGTGCGAGATCTTAATATTCAAAGCCTGTTCTCAAGCCAGTTAGAAACTCTGCTAAAGGATCCTACCATAAATTTTCTTGCAAAAATGTGTGCTTTATTTTTAGACCTCTATCTTAGATGTTTTAGCTGTATCCAACCATTATTTTGCTTATGATTTAAAAGGTGTTTTTAACTGGTGTTGTGTAGAACAAAAATCTTCACAGCTGTTTTGCCTAACAGCTTTTCTGGTCCCTGGCCTGATGAATGATGTGAGGAATCTTTGGGAAGTAAAACTGCCATTGTTTTTATGGTCTCACTGCCCCCTTTACCTGAATACTGGAGGGGGGTTGATGCCATGAGGCCTTAAGGGGTGCTGCACAGTGCCTGACCTCGCTGCCCTCCTGCTTTTCTTCACTATTGCTCATGGCAGGGCAGAGGGAGGGGCACATGAGATCAAACAGCAGTCCCCGAAAAGCACCTTGCACCCTAGGAAGGGCCCCGGAGAGGGGGGGCCCTGCTCGGCGGGGCAGACTGGCAGGGGCACGGCAGCACCTCCGCCCCAGGGCCGGTCCCTGCCTGCCGGCTGCGCACCGCTCCTTCCTCCCGCGGCCCCTCCCGCTCTCTGGGGACCCGGCGGGGCCGGGCCGGGACCCCCAGCCGCAGCCTCTCCCCGGGATCGGGCGTCGCGGTGGGACCGCGGCATACGGGAGCGGCAGGTAGCGAAACGCAGAAGACGGGTCGGAGGGTAAAAGCGCGATAAGGGCAACACCTCTTCCTCGCTCGGCGCCGGGGAATTTGGGAAGGGCGACAGCGGTTGCTCAGCGCCGTGACCGGTGTGGAACCCGGCGCTCCGCGGGAGGTGCCCGCCGCCTGTCCCGTCCCACGCCCTGCTCCGCTCCGCTCCAGCTCCGTGGCGGAGGGGGCGTGACGGCAGCGCCTCGCGGCGCTGGGGGCTGGCGACCCATCCGCGACTCCGCGTGTGGGCGTGGGGACGGGCACGGGGCGCCCTCCGGCATCCCCCGGGCAGCGCAGCCCGCTGGGCGTGCGGCGGCTCCGGGGCGTCAGAAACACCCTCCCGGCCCTTTGTGCGGGCAGGTGTCCCCGCTCGCCGCCCCGCAGCCACGGCGCGCGGGGGAGGGACGGCTTGATTCCCCTCTCTCCCTTTCTTGCTTTTTCTTTCTTTTTTTTTTTTTAACAATTATTTGTATTATGATGATTTTTGCTGATTTCCTAATCTTTTTTCCCCGGCAGGGAGGAGGGGAGGGAGGAGCGTGGCCGGGGGTCGGGGNGCGGAGCAGCAGCAGCAGCAGCAGCATCACCGCCGTCGGCACAGGAGGAGGAGGAGGACGGGGCTGAGCGCCCGGCACGCCGCTCTTCCTGCCGGGGACGTACACACTCGTTCATGCACGAGCGCTTTTTAATTTCTCTATTTTTACGGCAATTTTTTCATTTATTATTTTTTCCTTCTTATTATTTTTTTTTCCTCATCCCGAGAGGTTTCCTTTTCGTTCGGTACCTCGCAACTGCCAAATCCAACCTGCACAAACTCCTGGCCGCCGCCACCACGGGTCCTGGAGCCGGGATTTTCGGGGCTTCGGGGGCGCGCCGCCTCCCCCCTCCCCCGCGGCGGTGCACGCTGGCCGTGCCCAGCGCTGAGAGACTTTCGGCGGCAGGAGTGCCGCTCTTCTGAAACGCCGCGGGCAGGCGGAACGCACTTGTGAACTGGACCAGCTGCTTCGGGGAGGGGGGAAACCCGATGTGGTGAGGAAAAAAAGCAGACCGACCCCCCCCCCCAAAAAAAAAAAAAACTAAACCAAAAAAGCCCAAAAC
>VYZQ01030212.1:143335-155809 GCA_013400655.1 Mystacornis crossleyi
GGGCGCGCCTGTGACAGAATCTCGTGCCGCCGGCCGGCCGCCCCGGCCGCTGCTGCCGCCGCCGCTGCTGCCGCCACCGCCGCCTCGAGGGGGAGAGGACCGCGCCGCCGGGGACGAGGCGCCGGTGTGGAAGTACAAGTGGTGCGGGGAGCAGGGGCGCGGCCGCGGGGGGCTGCGCCGTCCCGGTGCCGCTGTGAGAAGTTGCGCGCCCTGCCCCGCGCCGGAGCGGCGCTGAGCCCCGGCGAGCCCCCCGCCGCCGCCGCCGCGATGGTGCAGCAGACCAACACGGCGGAGAACACGGAGGCGCTGCTGGCCGCCGAGACCTCCGACTCCGGGGCCGGCATAGAGCTGGGCATCGCCTCCTCCCCTACGCCGGGCTCCACCGCTTCCACGGGGGGCAAGGCGGATGACCCGAGCTGGTGCCAGACGCCCAGCGTNGCAAACCCCATATAAAGCGGCCCATGAATGCCTTCATGGTGTGGTCACAGATCGAGCGGCGAAAGATCATGGAGCAGTCCCCCGACATGCACAACGCCGAGATCTCCAAGCGCCTAGGCAAGCGCTGGAAGCTGCTCAAGGACAGCGACAAGATCCCCTTCATCCGGGAGGCGGAGCGGCTGCGCCTCAAGCACATGGCGGACTACCCTGACTACAAGTACCGGCCCAGGAAGAAGGTGAAGTCGGGCAACAGCTCCGCCAAACCCGGCGACAAGGCGGACAAGGGCGGCGGGGGCGGCGCCGGCGGGGGCAGCGCGGGCGGCGGCTCCGGTGGCCCCNGGCAAGGCCGCCCCCTTCCCCGGGGAGCCGTCGGCCGCGCTGCTGCCGCCCGAGCACCAGGCGCTCTACAAGCCCCGGGGGGCGGCGGGCGCGCCCTCGGGACCCGGCAAGCCGCTGGCCGAGAAGAAGCTGAAGCGGGTCTACATCTTCGGGAGCGGGCAGGCGGCCGCCGCCTCCGCCTCCCCCGGCGGCGCCGTGCCCGGCAGCCCCACACTGAGCACTTCGACGGAGGCCGGCGACCCCTTGAGCCTCTACGAGGAGGGGGGCGGCGGCGCGGGCCGCCCCGACGGGGACTGCGGCGGCGTCGCCTGCCCCTCGCCCTCCGGCTCCGGCTCGCCCTCGGATCACCGCAGCTACACCAGCTTGCGCGCCTCCTCCCCGGCCCCCTCGACGGCTCATTCCTCCTCCGCGTCCTCCCACTCCTCCTCCTCTTCCTCCTCCGGCTCCTCTTCGTCGGACGACGAGTTTGAGGACGACCTCTTGGACCTGAACCCCAGCCCCGGTTTTGAGAGCATGTCCCTGGGCAGCTTCAGCTCCTCGGTGCTCGACCGGGACCTGGATTTTAACTTCGAGCCCGGCTCGGGCTCGCACTTTGAGTTCCCGGACTATTGCACGCCGGAGGTAAGTGAGATGATCTCGGGGGACTGGCTGGAGTCCAGCATTTCCAACCTGGTCTTCACTTACTGAGGCGAGAGCCGGGCCCTGCTGGAGGAGGCACCGGCGCGCGTGGCTGTCGGCAGGACTCGCCCACCCCGCCGGGCGCTTTTGTGTCTTTTTCTGTTTTGTTTAGTGTTTGTGTTTTGGGGTTTTTTAGGGGGGGGGAGGTGTTTTGTTTGTTTCTGGGAAGGGGCTGTTGAGAGACTGTTTCTTGTGCTCGGGGAAGGAGCGGGATCGCCCTCTCCTTGCGGAAAGGCCAGCAGTCCCTTTCCTCCGGCTGCAGACGGACCCGCACACACCCCCTCCGAGAGAGGAGCCTGACGGTGCTTTTTGAGAGACTGGCGGGGGCGAAACGCTGTCCCTTTCCCTTTTTTTTTTATTTCCTGAAAAGAGAGACAGAGAAAGGGGGAGGGAGAGGGAAACCACACACACCTCTGGGTTCTTTGTTATTGCCCATTTTATATGAATAAAGAGGAGGGGGCGCGATGCGTTGTGCTGAGCGCACACTGGATGTCTTGAGCATTCGCCCTTTCCTTTGAAAGAGCAATCAGAACTGCTTGGGGAAAAAAAAAAAAAAAAGAAGAGAAAATCCACCCAAATCCTTTGCAATGTTCACATTTGTGGGGAGAAATCATGTCCCGGTTTCTTCTGCGGTGAGACGAGGCAACAGTGCTGGGAGGAGGAGGAGGAGGCGGATGGAGCTGGACTGAGATCCTAGTTAAGCGGAGAAGAGCCAGACTTACACTTGAGAGCTGTCTTGGAAATACAGTGGGGGGAAATAATAATAAACTGAAATGGATTTGCACGTACAGATGAGGTGGCGGCAGCGCTTTTATCAGTCACCTCATGTAATATGTAGAGAGAAAAATAAGGCTGAAACTTCAAGAACACTGAAAACTTCTTTTGAAACAGAGACCGAATGGGAACAGTTTCTGTCATGATGTGGTACAGGGGAAACGGAGGACGATGGCTTTTGCAAAAAAAAAAAAAAACCAAACAAAAACCCCAAAAAAAAACACAAAAAAAAAACAACAAAAAAACACCCAAAAAAACACAAACAACCCGAAAATACAAAAAAAAAAGTAGTTTTTTTCTTCTTACTCAGAATCGTGATGGTGTTGGATTATTTCACTGGTGGGGTTTAATATAGCATGTTATACTGTCTATCTTTTCAAGATTTCTGTAAGACTGTTGAACAGTTTAAAAAAAACAAGACTAGTGTTAGGATAATATAAAAGCAGATAGATGGCGCTATGTTTGATTCCTACAAAAATATCACCAGCTTTTTTTCATTCTTAACTCTTTAAAGGATTCAAACGCAACTCAAATCTGTGCTGGACTTTGAAAAAATGAAAATTCAGGACCAAATTTTTTCTCAGAGTATGTATGTGTTTGTTCCTTAATAGCTGTAAATGAAAAGACTGTTTTTCTCACCGATGCTCCATCCTCGTATTGTTTTTTTTTCCTTGTAAATGTAATCGGATGCCATTTTATAAGTGGACGTATTTATACTGGCCAAACATTTTTGACTTTGTATTTCTTTGTCCTTTTTTGGTAGTTCTCGTTGTTACCCGCACCATTTTTATGTCTCCTTCACTGAAGGGCTAGAGTTTTAACTTTTAATTTTTTATATTTAAATGTAGACTTTTGACACTTTTAAAAACAAAAAGAGAAGAGAGATGAAAACGTTTGATTATTTTCTCAGTGTATTTTTGTAAAAAATATATAAAGGGGGTGTAAATCGGTGTAAATCGCTGTTTGGATTTCCTGATTTTAACAACAGGGCCGCTGGTTAGTATCTCACACGCGTGTGCGCGCTCACGCTCACTCACACTCTCACACACCCACGAATCAGCCCCTATTTTGTCCATGTTTACACTCCAATCTGCAGGCATCTTAAAGTGACAGCATCCCTCACCGCCCCCGCCGCTGCCTGCTCCGCAGCCCCCCGCCTCTGCGCGGAGGGGGCCGGGGGAAGGGATTTACACTGTATGCTACCGTTTTGGGGAGCCACCTGTCCCTGGATGAAGTGAAGCAACTGGTGCATTTACACAGAAGGGATCCTGTACCTTTAACTTGTAAACCACATATTTTGCACTTTTTTTCTAAGCAAAAACGTGCCGTTTAAACCACTGGATCTATCGAAATGCCGGTTTGAGTTCGCGACACTATGTACTGCGGTTTTCATTCTTGTATTTGACTATTTAATCCTTTCTATTTGTCGCTAAATATAATTGTTTTAGTCTCTTATGGCATGATGATAGCATATGTATTCAGGTTTATAGCTGTTGTGTTTAAGATGAAGAAAGTGAAAACATCTTTGTACATTTAAGTCTGTATTATAATAAGCAAAAAAGAAGATTGTGTGTTTATGTATGTTAATATAACATGACAGGCACTAGGACGTCTGCCTAATGAGGTGGTTCCGTTAAGGGTTTAACTTTTTTGTTCTTTTTTGTTCTTTTTTGGTCATCCATCCTGTGCAATATGCTGTGNCCCCCCCAACCAAAATAGTTTCTCCGGGGCACTTTAATGAAGACTTCCTAAGGCAAAGCGTTTGCAAAAGCCCGGCATCAGCTGTGGGGATGCTCGGGGCGGGGGTCCGGGGGGCTCGCGTGGAGCTCCTTGTCCCCACCTCCCCACTGGCCGCCAGACGAGGCCGAGGCCGGTGACCCCGCTGGGTTTCGACCTCCCGGGTACCCGCCTGCATTCCCTTCCTGCTTACGAATATGCATCGTACCTCGAGCAGTGTTTTGTAAACCGATTAAAGCATCCCACTGACATAATGGTTTCACTTAGCTGTTAATTTACAGCTGGCTTTGAGCCACGAACTCTTTTTCCATGAAAAAAGGAGCAGCAAACGAGAAGGGCCGTGGTAGCGGCCGTTTCGCAAAGCCACTGGCGCAGGAGGGTAATGTTTGCTCTGCCTTATCCCGGTGAATTCCTGGGTTGTATTTGCCTTGCAAAAAAACCCCATCAGCAGCTCCACGCCACTCATTGCCTGGGAGCTTTCCCAGTTACCCCCTTTGCATACAATGCCTTTCCTGTCCAGGGTCACTTGCAAAACCGATGTCTGTGCCGGTGGCCTGGCGTGTCCCCGGAGCATCCCCGCCCGGGCGGTGCGGCGGGGGCGGATAGGCAGCCCACCGCAGGGGTGCTCCCGGACCCGCCCGGCCGGGGCACATTGCTGTGTCCAGGCGGCGTGGTTAGTGATTAACTTCCTCTTGGGTCTGGGCACTGCTCAAAATCAGCGGAGAAAACGGCCAGGGGTGGTGATGGGACAGGCGACAACGTCCAGCTACAGCCACTGGCAAGCAACAGGCCTGGGACTGACTGCATCCCTGCCTGTGCCTGGCTCCGGTGCCCGCTGCCACTCCAGGCCCCTTGGCCGTTGGCTACAGTTAACTTGAGGGGTTTTATGGTTTCCTGCCTATGTGGTTTTTGTTCTCCATTATAATAAAGTCCAGTGTTGGCAAACGGATTGTTTCTCTGGGGACTCTTTGATGATACAAGTTGTTGCTTCCAGATGACTATGGGAAGTCAGGCTGCACAACAGTAACGTATGCGCGTACATATATAAATGGCAAATATTTCTATGTTCCTTACTGCTTGCAATAAGACAAGTCTCTCACTACAGGAAGTACCCAGAACAAAGCCACACAAGGATGTATCACCAAAGATACTTCCCCCTCCTTTTTGATATTTTTCGTAATAGACCTTATTTCTAGTGTAATTGCTTTGAAAAGAAAAGTAGTAGCACTTTAGCAAAGGTGAAAGAAAGAAAATTTACTGAAAAGATTTTTTTAATGAAGATGAGTGTAAAAGAAAAGCAGATTTTAGGAATCGCAACTGGTGTCTGACTGTAGGATTGCCTAACACCAGATCATCTCTTGGATGTGGGCCAGATGGGGGATGCCTATGAAGAGGTGTATTTCCACAGCATTGTGAAATCTCCGATTTGATATTGCTGTAGCTGTCATTCCCTCCTACTGCCCTGCCACCACTGACAGAGCCTCTGCCAAAGCTGCTCTGAGAGGCCCCAGCCCTGCTCCTGGCAGGTGTAACCATGCTTCAGCACACAAGGCAAAGAAAAATTGCTCCTTACCTGCTGTGCCTTCACCTTGGCTGTCAGCATTTTAGAGCCTTCTACAGCCGCACGTAATTGTTACCAGTGAATTCCACTCCACTAATTAATTATTCTGTCCTCCATGGCATTCCCTTCCTGCTTGTGGCCTCTGCAACATCTTGTGGTAATGCTGAAGGAATACATTTGTGCTCTGAGTGAAAAAGTGAAGTTTCTATTTTCTGTTTTAACTTTTGTATAGATAATATGGTTTGTTCCCATACTGTGACAATTTTGTCTCTCATCTTTGCTAAGCATTCATTTTTATAACTCTGCTGTTTCTCTATCAGTTCATCTAAGTGCACAGAGATACAGAAAAGAATTGAACTAGAAGATTTAAGTGAAAAAAATCAGCATAATAGGCTGCATATGTCTGTCACTAAAATTTATTTTTAATAGATCATGCTTCTTTGTTAATCATTAATTTACCCGCAAATTAGATGAAGACTGTTCACCTCAAGAGTGTATATATAATTTTCAGTAATCAGATCTGCCTCCCCTGTGTATCATTTCATTTCCTTCCCACCCTTGTGAAGCAGTGTGTGATGTGATTGGATACACAGACAGTGTTGTATTTTCTTTCTTTTCCAACACCAGTGTAGGGTTCCCTGAGAGTCAGCAATGCTGAACACATTTGCAAGGTTATGCTTCCCGCAGAAATGGCCTGTCTGAGTGGAAAGGGCAGTGTGCAGGCAGAGGCCTCCCCAGCCTCCCTGCTAGCTGTTGGAACACACACACATCATACATGACAGAGGATCAGCCATGTGAGTGCAGAGGCTTCATGCTGGCTGGCTCCTTCTCTGCCACATCTGCTTCCACAACAAAGTGAAAAAAGAAGCAGATTAGAGCTTAACCCTCCTCCCAAAGGGCTCTTTCATTCTGCATGTTGGATCTAGTTATTGAATGTAACTACTAGGGTAATTTTTTTCATGTAGAATAACTCCATAAAGATCTCTGAAAAGCTTTGAAGACATTAACAAGGTATTACAATGAGACCTCCTGGGTCTACATATGTTGTGATCATCTTAATATGCCAGAGTTCAAAAATTATTATCCACCTCCCGCCATTTCAGCTTTTCCTCTCCAGGGCTCTCAAATGAGCTCTAAACATCAGGTAGGATTTTTGTCACCAACATTAGGAAAATATATGTGGTTGTCTCCAAGATGGGTGTGCCATGGCACAAAAGATGACTTATTCAGGTCTTAGTAATTTCCCAGTCAGTAACTGCTCGGTTTTGTGCGTTGTACATAAACATCGCAAGGCAAGGAGCAGCATTCACTGAACCTATAGTAACCAACCTATAGAACACCAACAGAATTAAAACCCCTCGATAGGCATAACTAAAGCATGGCTAATAACGCACCTTTGACCAGATTATTCTAGTCTGAGTCACTTTCTATGCCTTTTTTTTCCTACCTAACTCCTAGTATCCTTTCTACCACTGTAATAGCTCCTCTGTGTTTCTTGCTAACAAAGCTTAACTCTTCTACTTGGCCAAAGAACATCCTGAAACTCCAAATGGCTGCTGTTACATCTTTCCTTCTAAGTGAGTTTATTTGAACCAAAGGACAATATAATAGTAGACCCAGAACATTATGTCTTACCTTCTTCCCAGACCCCATTTTTCTCATGTTTAAGCATTTATCTCCTTCCTTTACAAAAGGCACATTGCATTTCCAGTAGAATGAAAAGAATCTAATTTGTAGATGTATCCAAGATGTGCCCATGCTACATTATCATCCTGAGCTTAGACCGAGGCTCTCAGATGAGGGTATGTCTGCACACTGACTCAAAAATAGCACCAATCTGGGTACAAACTGTGATTGTGTTTCTGAAAGCTAAATGGAAACAGCTGGTATCTAACTGAATAATTTAAAAGGTACTTGCTCAGGTTGACTGTTTTGAAGAAGTGAAATTGCTATGAAACTAGACAAGATCTGACTGTGTGATCTCAGCGCAGTTCACCGAAACCTTTACACTCAGGTTCAAGCCTGACTGCATCTTTCAAATAGTCACATTCTTGATGTGTCATAGAAAACAGGACAGAGTGACCCTTTGCTGTAGCAGCCTGCCTGAAGTTTGAGACTGCATGTAGCTCATGGTCTGTTTCTCTCAAAGAAGTGAAGCAAATATCCTAATCTTTCCAGGCCCCAGAACTGCTGAAGCCATAATTCCTGCCACAGTGGGATGGTTGCTAATGAGGGTCCATTGGTCAGAATAAAGGGGCTGCTATGCTGATGACAGTGAGTTAGACAGGACGGGGTAGGGGGGACCCGGTGAGTGGCAAAGGGAATGGCAGTTTGAAGGTGGGTCTGGGCATTTTTCCAGATTTGAACACCAGAAACTGGATTGGTTTATTTCCATGAAAGCAAATTCAGATGTCTTCAGGCTCATCAGACTTTTTGCTAGAGAGTGCTGTCTTTCAGAAATGTGGCTTTTGATGTGACTGTGATGCCATCAATTCAGACTTAGGCCACCAAGAAAGGCAAAATAATTTATAATTATGTGGGGTAGTTCCTGTTTACATATAAGTACTTATGTGCTCTGTTAATAGTTTTAAGGCTTAATTTTCAAGAAGGGGGGCATATTTTCTTTAAATAAGAAACCAACAAAATTATTTGCAAATGAAAGAACTTGCATAGTTCCAGCTGTGGGGAAATGAGGCACAGTGGATAAAACAGGCAGTTGGAAACAGATATCTTCAGATTAATTCCTGGTCTTCCTGCAAACTTTGTCCAAGACTCAACGTCATTCGGAAAATCTTATTAGGCTGCTTTCCTTTGGATTGGTTTAAGTGTTTGTTTGTGATTTTTTTGGTTGTTGTTGTTGTTTTTTGTTTGTTTTTGGTTTTTTTTTTAACTAAGACATTTAGAAGGTTTCTAGGAAGCAGGGTAAAGGAGCAGAGTAAGAATACATCTGTACATTCTTATTAAAAAATAAGAAGGAGGAATCCTGAGTATTTTTAAAACTTTGCTCTCTTGTATCAGTTTTGGGGGAAAGAAAGTGTGTAAATGTTGTTCGATGGAGCTCTCCTCACTTTTAGCATGAAGCCTTACAAATTGAGTCCTTTGCTTTCCTACTGTGAATTGAAAATGCATGTTAGTGCTCTGGAGCTGTTTGCAAATGGAGAGTCATAAATTCCAGCTCAGCTTATCTAAATGGTGTACTTCATGTAGTTCTAAAACACTGTATTATCATGGTGAAAGATAGACACCATGAGTTAGACTTCGACTGACGTACTCAGTGATAATTACATAAAGGAAGCTTCCTAATTCCATTAACAAATTGTTCCAGGTTTAGATAGAAATGAAATCATAGTGTCTCCTCTTCTTCTAGTGCATCATTATTGTTATTATGTTGGTGCCCTTAATCCTAGATCAGCAGCTCATGTCCTTGATGCAGTATTAGTACAGGACAAAAAGAGAAGATCCACTTTAGATTGTTTATAATTTAAATGTAGGACAGAAAAGCAGCCATGGATATGAGGAGAGGACAAACTAATTTTGCAATTTGGTTTGGCAGCACTGATCTCACTACAGATGCAGCCTGAGTTAGCTGCTTTTTCATTTTTTGTAGGTGTCACAGATGAAGACAGGTATTAATGAGGGATTTGGAAGAGAGCACATATAAATTTGCACCCGTGAACAGAGACCTCCTCCAAAGTATTTGTCTTTATAAGAGAAAATACAAAACATAACAAGCAAACAGTTAGGAATTTGGGATCACGAGGTGGATGTGTCCAACTCTTCACTGCTGCACGGGAGCAACAAAATAGTTGATAATCATGTGGGAGTGCTGGAAAGGACCCTGACATAAACTTACTTGTAGAAAAGGGTTCGTGGCCAAGAATATGAGTCAGGTTATCATGGTCTAGCCCATAGGCCATGAAAATGGTCACTGAATCGGAAAGTCTGGATGCATGGCAACAAGAGGAGAAAAACCTACTGCAGTAGTAGGGACCCAAGGGAATATGAACTTCAAGAAAAGATTAGAAAAGAAACAGTACTGTTAAAGCATAGCCTGGATATTAAAGAAGAAATATTGCTGGTGAGTAAAAAGAAATGGATGTTTTAAGGGAGCAGTTGAGAAAGAGGTAGGAGGAAGGCTTTAAGAGCCTAGTGAAGAGAGAAAAGTGTATCTTGGTTTAATTCTGGCAGAGCATACAACCTGGGTATCTACAGGCAATGCTAGAGACAAAGGATAGGTTTTAATTTCTTGTGAGGTGAGCATATCAGCAAATCGTTGTGTCAGCCAATGGAACACGGTTTCTACAGATCCATATCTTAGGAGAGCTCCTGCTACAACCTATCTGGCAGGGCCTGGAGTTAGCTTTCATTAGCTTCATTCCTCTGGCCAGCCCTACCTGGAGCCCTCACCCAGCCCTGATGAGCTCATTGAAGCTGAAGCTGGGCCTCCATCCTTTCTCCTAGACATCTCCCTGTGCAAAACCTGTAGAAATGTAGTGTCTTTTGACCTCAGCTTCCCTCTGTAAAAGTTATGGCTGGGAGGATGGATGGATGAATGGATGAAGGCAAGTGTATGACACCTCTTCAGGAAAGTAAGTTAAAAAGGCAAGTCCAAAGAGCCTTTTGCCTATAGCCATCCCCAGCTGGTGAAATGGGTTTTGGAAGCATTTGAGAGTTGTGCTTGTGCTACTCTGAGTGCCTGTGGCAGTCAAGAGAGGATCTGGTGTCCTATGGCCTTACAGATTAGATATGCTTTTTTGTAGCCTCCTCTGAAGGATATTGGATGCTAAATGGCAGATCTAAAGCTTTTGTGGCTCTGTTACTAGCAGGTCTGTTGGTGATCTGAAACTCAGTTAATTGTAAATTTTCCTGTAATGTTATGAAATATGGGAATATTTTGCAGGAACGGGAAATATTATTACTTAAAATATAAAATTCCCATTTAATATTATTTCTTGGTAAATAGAGTTGTGCCATTGGCATGCTAAAGTGGAGTTAATACTCTTCTTGCCATAAATGAATTATAGACTTGTAGAGCAAAGTGTACTCATAAGGAAATATCCACATGTGCGCATTTACAAATAATTTTTTCATCAGAGGCTCTGAGCACAACAATGATGACAAACAAAATGGGCTGGTTTCACATCAAGGGGATAGATTTACATCAAAGTCATTTAAATTGCCAATTTTAATCATGATTTAAATTGTCAAGTTGGAAACCTTGATTTAAATAATTTATTTTCATCTTGTTTTGCATTTGTGCTTCCTAAGTATTTTTCTAAATAAGGGCTGATTCTCATTGGCTGTTGTAATTCAGCATTTCCTTTTGCTATCCATTAGGCTGAAGTACATATTACATCTGCATATATTTAAGTAGTTTAACATATATTTACACAGATTCTTAATTCATACACTTTTATCATGCTAGAAAAATTATTAATGAATATTTTCTGACTTTTCAAATGATGTTTATTTTTCCTCATGCATTCATTCAAACTGTATTTGGATGGTAATTAGACTTTCATTAAAAATACATAAAATCTGGAGAGGAAGGGGGATGTTAGTTAGAATATGCTGGGTAGCTAAAAAGTAGTTTTGTTAGAATGTGTTCCCATTAACAAACAAGGTCTAGATCTGCTGTAGACTTCAGACTTGTAGCTCTGACAAGTTATTTTAGCAAGGCATTAGTTGCAGTGTTACCCAGCCAGGAAGGGCTGCATTTCTAAAACCTTCACACATCTCTTTAAGGGTTCAGAGATGCTGTGTTGAAACTGAGGTCTGTGCCAGGACAGAGAGAGGAGTAAACCACCAAGGACAGGAGCTCCTGCAAGGTCCATGGTGACTTTTCCAGCCAAGCTGGTGCCAGTGGAGAGGTAAGGTCAACAGCCATCTTTAGCCTCCAGGACAGGGGCAAAGAATTCTGGTTCAGAGCTTGCTTGGAGGCAGCTTGTAACAGTGGTTCTGACAAAAAAGGCTTATTTCTACCCCCTCACCATCGTGGAGTTTAATGCCAATGTGCTTCTGCAGAGTGTGTCCTAACTGGCTGTTAGACTGGCTGGGTAGTCTGTGGCTGGTGAGCTGAACTGTCACTGTGTCTTCCAATATTTTAGAGCAAATTTCAGTGTCTTGTAATGTGTCTTAGCCTGATAGAACAGGAAAAAAATGGATCACTCTACTTTTAATCCCTGTTGTTTAGTTTGAGTATCTTGTGCTTTCCTGGAAGACCTGGTTATTGGAGACAGTTCTTGATTTGTTGTGCTGGCAAGTATAAGTTGTTTAATTTTTGACACTGAACAAGGCATTTATACTTATTAATCAGCAAAAATACAGCCAAGTTTTGTGATACTTCATTTTTTTTTAGATTTAAACACATGTACAGTGTCTTTAACATTCTTTTGTGTATAGAATAATGAGGCAGACACAGTTTTTCCTTTGCTAACTGTGCTATCTTGAACCTATTGATTTTATAAACCAGATAGTTAAAAAAAATCTTTTTTTAACCTTTCATCCTGATGACAAAAGATTGCTTGTGAGTGTGGACTGGTTAATCACTGTCTGTTTCTTCAGATAGTGAAGCTACACTGGCTGTAGGAAACTTCCAATGAAACTATTTGGAAGGTCTGTGTGACCCTCAGTGTCATCCTCATTTCTACACGCGATGACACTAAACACAGAAAAGGTGCCCTAAATATATTCCAAAACATGGAAGATGTATACAAAGTGGATGCTCGGAATTATAAAAGGACAAACTTAAATAATGCCTGGTTGAAGCTTTCCCTAAAATTACCCTTCTAAAATCTCTTGGTCCTCTTAAACTACTTGACCAAGGTAGTTTTAGGTATGAATAAGGTAACAAATTGCCAGAAACCTTTTTTTTTTTTTTTTTTTTTTTTTTTTATAAAAAACATTAACTTTAAAACTTCATTTTTTTCTTATATAATGTGTGTTTT
>VYZQ01030213.1:0-35580 GCA_013400655.1 Mystacornis crossleyi
CCCCGGGGGGACAAAGGGGCGGCGGGAGGATGGCGAGCGCCGGGCTGGCCCCGCGCTGCCCCGGGCCAGTGCCTCACCTGCCGGCGGGCGCGGCGCCGAGGGCGCCCGGCAATGCGGGCATTGGGCAGCGGGAGCTGCTGTCCCGGCCGGGGGCGAGCGCTCCTTCCGCGCAGGGCTTAATGTTTAACCCCGCTCGCATCCACCGGAGCGCACCGAGCGCCGCCTCCCCGGCGGCGCCGGCGACAAAAGGGCGAACGCGGCTGGTCCCCGCCGGTCCCCGCTGCGGGTCCGCCGCTGCGGCGGCCGGCGCCGCTGTCGGTGACCAACTCTGAAAGGACGGCAGATGAGGGAACAGCTGGGATAAAATTCGCCTTTGCTGCTTTTCACGCTTGGGAGGCGTCTGAAGGTAGCGCTTCGCTGCGGTCCTGTACTTGGATTCATCACTGTGTCTGAGAACCTTAGTATTTTTGGGGTGGCTTTTTAAGACATAGGTGACACGAGCTCTTCAGTGAAGCGGCTGCTGGAGCCTGGGGCAGTTGTTTTTTGCCTCCTGCCCCGAGCGAGGTCCGAGGGGTTGGTAAGGTCCCGCCGGGACCCAGCCTGTGCAGCTGCCCCGTCACTCAGGTGGTTTGGAAGCCTTGGGGATGTAGGTCCTTCCTACGGCTTGCCCCGTTATTCAAACTGACCATCACTGGCTGCTTGTATTGCAGATTGCTTTTGTACTGTGATACCGAAGCTGTTTGACATGCAGGGAAAGAGAAAGAAGGAAAAAAGGAGGCAGTACTAAGAACTGGACTAAATGGAAACACATACTATGCTCTCTTTTCTCTGTGTGTGCATGTCAATGACACACGTGCCAAAATAGCCGCTGTGCCCAGTGTATATGTTAATAGACACACCCGTGGCCTGCCATTATCAAAGTTAGTTTCAGGTTTTCCAGGGCATCTCTTCCTACAGCCCTCAGTCGAGCGGGTAAGGCAGTGTAACACCACCCTTGGCATCTCAGGCAGGCTAATAGAGTTGTTAGATTTTAATGGCAGTAAGGCTTCTGTAGTTATTAAAGTGCAACTCCATTATTTTTGATGTGTTTTAACCAGTTCTGCGACCAGGAAAAGCAGCAGAGGTATTTTGGCACGGCACTGACAGTGATTTAGTTCTCCTTTATAATTTGGTTTGAGGCAGGTTTTTCTCTCTTGCTGTCTTGGTTTTCTCTCTTCATTTTTTTTTGCTATGTTAATCGTTCTGGCTTCCAGCACTGTGGAAAAACTTTCTTCATTTCAAAATGTAATGAAGACTGTTCGGTTCATGGGCTTTCATACTAGATGATCCAAGATTTATTGTTATTTAACCGTCTATTACAAGAACCACCCCTGAAGTAGTGAACTCTTGCAGAAAAATTACTTGCTTATTAGAAAATTATTCATGTCCATCCTGAACAAGGCAGTTTTCTTTCAACAGCATCTATCTTGGAGCTTGAATGCCCATAGCAAGCAGGAAAATGTGTCTGTAAAGTATTTTAGCGGTGTGGGGAGCCCCGGGGTAGCTGTCACTGTTTCCATTCTCTAAACAATTTTAATGCCATTAGCGAGTGTGATTATGTACAAACCGCTTCTAGGGGGTTCCTAGGCTGGATGTCAGAGCAGGGCTTTGTGCTGAGTCAAAGGGTGGATTGAGTTTATGACACAGTTTAAATAGAAACAGAAGAGCAGAACTACAGTAGAGCAGCACATTGTAATTCATTCAGTACCGCTCTGTGATAGCCGTGCAGGGAAGTGCTCACTCCTTACCAGATTGATCAATTTGAAAACACCTCTCAGGGTCACCCATGAGTAAATAGCTGAGGACATTGTGTTTTAACCCTGTTTTTGGTTTTTTTTTTTTTTTTTTTTTAATTTGTTTGTTTTATTTCAAATGAAAAGGAAAAGAGAAAGTAAAAGGAAAGAAGAGCCTTACTGAAAAGTCTCTGTTTAAATGTAGACTGCTTTTTCAATTCCTTCATTTTTCAGAGGAAGGATCTACACAAAAAGAGGTACTATGCACTAATTTGCATCGTGTTATAAATAATATGTATTTATTCTAGTTATTGTTGCCCAGATCTGATTTAGTACGAATGTCTCCAGATGGGATAGAACTATGAAGACTTCAGTAAATGCCTAGGTTTATGAGCACTGTTTAGCTTCTACGTCAGGTATAAACTCACAACTGTATTTTATTGTCAGGTTTAAATCACGTTTTAAATGACAGAAAAGTTCTGTAACTGATGAAAAGGCTTTTTTATCCCCTAAAGCTGCAATGTGATCACAGCACAGAAGCAGCAGGGGAGGGGGGCTCGGAAGGCTTGCTCAGAGACGTAAAGTGGAGTAAGTACCACTTTACACAGCACGGACACAAATACCATCTTCTGAAGCCCTTTTCCTGGGACCAGCTCGAGTCCCATCTCCTGTCTTGTTCTCTTCATAGGGCGGCTGCCCTCTGCTGTCTAAAGCTGCCCTTCCAAGTGCTGGTGGTGCTGTGGTGGTGGTGGTGGCGAGATAAGGGAGAGTAGGTTGCAGGGAGAGGTAATCTCTCTTTTCAGGCCAGATGATAATCTCGGAGGAAGTGGAGGAGCTGTGGGGCGCACAATCCCTTCATCGGGTCGCTGTGCTGACAGGCGCGAGGGAATCTGGCTGCTTGTGCAAATAACAACTGACAAGACACTTCTAATTTTCCCCTGCCAGCTAAATAACCAGCCAAAGGCCAGCAGAGGCTCAGTTAGCATGAATGGGTTTTAGCTCCAAGGAGTGGCGTGAGTGGTGCAATTTAGAGAGATTCTGTGTGTCAGGAAAGCTTCAAATGTAATATGTGGGAATAATTTTGGCATGAAGCAGATAAGTGCTCTTAATGATGGAATTGGTCTGATGCACAGACCATGATTTAGTCTTTTCTCAGCCTCTAACTGTGAAACCAGTAAGCACTGCTGCATGCAGCCCTCACTGACACAAGCAGCACAGCTAAGCCTTGACTTTAGCCAGTGAATATTGTCTGTGGGGATGGAGTGGTATCACTTGGCCCTGTTACCTTCCTTCTTTTTGTCTTCCTAGTCACTGTTATGTAACAGTATATTTGATAATTCAGCAGGTGTTCCCTGTGCCATCCTTGCACCAACGCAAAACTCTCTCATTTCATAGCTTTCAAAATGCAGCCACATCCAATATTAAAATTTGCTGTGGAAGGAGTCAGAGGAGCTGGTGGTTTTCTTTGAATACCAAGTGTTTTTGAATTTTGGGACATCCAAAATGATGCAATTCTGATTAATGTTTAAAATGACTTGTATTTGACAGCATGAGTCATCTGCTAGGTATAAAACATCACATTCAATAGAGCCTAACCTAGAAAAAAGTACGTTCCTTTAAAGATGTCCTGTTTGTTAATGAAAAAACTTGCCAACAGAATGTGTGGTCACTTCTGGAAGAGTCAGTACCTGCCTCTGTGTGTATCTGTAGCATCAGTTGTGTTCCTCTGTGTCTGTCTTTTGGACTAAAAACTTTTTGATATCCTGTATGAGTGAGTTGATATTTTAAACATTTTGTGCTTTAATGATAGCCTCTGTTCCTGAAGAGGATGATACCAAAAAACTAGGCCCAAAATTTGAGTTGAACACCACTGGACTTCAGTAGCCTGTAGCTTTCGAAGTCTTTTTTGGTGCAACTTAGGGGTGGAGTATTCCTACAAAAAGCACTGGAGAGAAGGATTTTTCTTTTTTTTTTAATTCTTAGATAGCTGTGGTTATTTCCTGTGTGATTTGCTTTGGTTTACTCGTTTGAGGCATTTCAGGAATGATCCTGCAGTTGTGATCAGTGTAACCTCAGCAGGGTTTTAAATATGTGTAAGCTCAACATAATTGTGAACTTTTGTTTGAATAATCTTTGTGTGAGGGAGATCCTGCTTGCCTTCTTGCCCAGGGCATGGTGCCTCCTGCAGCGATTCAGCTGTATGGCTAATTTTCAAATAAACTGAAGTTACACATTTTTTTGATGCAGTACTAGTGCACGCTGTTCTCTGCAGTCTCAGGCACTCTGCCTGCGGTTCATAAACACATTTACAGTCACATTTGCCTCCCTGTGCTCAGAGGGGGTTGGTTTGCATTTCTAATTAATTGAGTTTGTAAAGCAATAAGCCAGTGCATTAACTGAAAATTCCCTCAAGAATTGTAATCTTCCTTCATTAGCTGCCTGTGTGTAATCATATCACCCTTTGTCATGTAAGCCTCGGGGAGAGCCAATGCCACATGGAGCAGAACCTTTGTCTGGTATGAGTTGCAAGGGGAAGTGAGTCTCCCCTGCGGTCGTGTTCTGCAACCCAGCCCCTGTCAGGTCACCTTCTTTGTCCCCCCACCTGTCCCTACCGTCAGCCTGATGTCTCTGGCTGAGACAGCAAATGGTGTGAAGAGATTTAAGGACATCTCTCAGCAGAGTCAGAGAGCAGGGGGGAGCTTTCAGAGAGTATTCTAATCTAGCTGAAGACAGATACGTTCACTCTTTGCAGGGGCTCTGGTTTCTAAATTAATGGATTCCAACGGAATCTGAATTTTCTTTAAGCTGTGTGAAGACAAGTACTCTTAACTTCCCACTGACGTCAGCTGGGAGTTGGTGGCTCAGCACACCTAAGGGTTAAATGTCCTATATTTCAGTGTTAACCTGGGACACTTGTTTCAAGTTCAACCTGGACACAGGCTAGGGCATTAGTTTGACACTGTGAAATCTGAGCTACCTAATGTAAATTAACTCCATTCAAATTGCTTGACCTTTATTATATTTATACTCGGTTGGCAAGCCATTACTTAGCAAGGTGGGACACTCTTGCAACAAGTTTGAGTGAATAACTGTACTTGCTCTTGCTTTCCACAGACCGGCATTCAGAATGGCAGCCTTGTCCACTTTAATCCTCCTTTTGTGTGCTGCTAAAGATGTGATGCCTTCCAGTCCTCACTGGAAGCCAACTTGGCCGTCTTACAGAGTTCCCGTTATCCTGCCACAGTCTACCCTGAACTTGGACAAACCACAGTTTGATGCTGAAGCCAGACTGGAAGTGGTATCTCCGTGTGGCCCAGCATGCCACAAAAGTTCTCCGCTGCCGACTTACGAAGAAGTGAAGAACTACCTGTCCTACGAAACCTTGTACGCTAATGGCAGCCTCACTGAAACTGAAGTGGGCATATATATTCTGAGCAACGGTGGCGATGGGGCTCGAGGCAGATCTCGAACTAAGAGGCAGATCTATGGCTACGACAGCAGGTTCAGCATTTTTGGGAAAGACTTCCTGTTGAATTACCCATTCTCCACGTCGGTGAAGCTCTCTACGGGTTGCACGGGGACGCTGGTGGCTGAAAAGCACGTTCTTACTGCCGCTCATTGTATCCATGATGGAAAGAGTTACGTCAAAGGAGCTCAGAAACTGCGGGTGGGGTTTCTAAAGCCCAAATATAAAGAGGGCAGCAAAGGGTCCAATATCACCAACTCAGCAATGCCTGAGAAAATGAAATTCCAGTGGATCCGAGTGAAACGGACGCATGTCCCCAAAGGATGGATCAAAGGCAATGCCAATGACATTGGCATGGATTATGACTATGCCCTGCTGGAGCTGAAGAAGCCCCACAAAAGAAAGTTTATGAAGATAGGTGTGAGTCCACCAGCAAGACACTTGCCTGGTGGGAGGATTCACTTCTCTGGCTATGACAATGACCGTCCGGGAAACCTGGTTTACCGTTTCTGTGATGTCAAAGATGAAACGTACGACCTGTTGTACCAGCAGTGCGATGCCCAGCCAGGTGCCAGTGGATCTGGGGTGTATGTGAGGATGTGGAAGAGGCAGAATCACAAATGGGAGCGTAAGATTATTGGTATATTTTCAGGCCATCAGTGGGTGGACATGAATGGCACCCCACAGGATTTCAATGTAGCTGTTCGCATTACACCCCTCAAATACGCACAGATCTGTTACTGGATCAAAGGCAACTACCTTGACTGCAGGGAAGGATAAAGACAGTGAAACTCCTTGAAAGCACTTAATGACTGGTTTTAGTTACTCATCTGAGGAAAGGCTAGACTTGTGCTGCAAATGCATGTGATCATGTAACATCGGGAGGTGATATGTAGCTTTTCAAGCCAACCACCTTGTTCTTAGGACAGGGACTGTGTGGTGCTATCATTACAGCCTGAAACTGGGGAGAAAGGAACGTCTGCTGGGTGGGGAAGGAGCAGGTGGACTTGCTGAATTTGCAGCTGAGCAACTGAAGATTAATTAGGGGCGGATCAGTAAACAGTATGAAAACAGAACCGTCTCCAAAGAATCTTGTAAAAGGGACGCTGTTGACTATCTCATGCCTACAATGTTTGTTTTAATAAATCCTAGGATTAGTAGAAATGCTTTGATCTGAACTTTTAAAAGAAAATATTTCTATGCTGTTGGGGGCTGAAGAGGGGCATTTAATGGTGTTTGCAACCCAAACATTACAGCTTTGTGTTCCTGCATGAGAAAAGGGAGTGTGAAAAGGGCAAGGCATGCGCCGTGGGAGATGAATGCCACACAAATAGCGTGAAGGGTAAATAACCACATAACACTTCTAACTTCCTTTCAGCCTTAGTGATTTGAGACTTTATTAGTAACATAGTTAGGAAAAATGCTTTTTGAGCAAACAGACCTTGATGTTGCAAGGCCTTGACTGTGAAGATGATGTTGGTCGTATGATCAGTGCCATTACATCCTGCTTTGGGAAACACAAATTGCACAAATTGGGATTAAATCTTTATAAGAGCTGAAACCTATGAAGGAGCAGGATCCCTATGAATATACTAGAAAGCAAGTGGGGAAAGGGGCTTTTCTGTTTATGACCTACCTAGGTCTTTTAAGGAAAATCTCATGTCAGCAACTCAGATTTTCAGAGGGGAAGCCTGTCTTTGATCTTGCTGTCTATTTGAAATGCTGCTGGCAGAGCAGGTAAAGGAGAGAGCAGGACAAGGGTNGAGAGCAGGACAAAGGTTCTACCGATTTCCCCCCCCCCCCGCCCCCCCCATTTGTTGAAGATCCTTGCTGCTCTACCTAATAATACACCACATAGAGGGACCCTAGACTTATAACTGTCTCTCAGCCATATCCCTTTGACAGTGTAATTTGGGCGTCTTGACTAATGTTTTGTGTGTTTTTGGGGTAGGAGTCCTCCTCCCCATCTAACTGTTGAGTTACAAATAATTCTTGGCAAATGCACAATTCAGTAATTCTGCAGCTGGAATAGAACCACTTTATAGGATGCAGCCTGAGTTTGCTGTGAAGTGATCCTCTGCTGTCTCTTACAGATAACAGTGACTTATATTTTTACTATAGAAGAATTAGAGTTTAAAACAAGAGCTGTCTTTTTTAGGTAAAAACAGTGCAGCCGAATACTGTAGCTCAGCAAACAGCATTGGGAAGTCAGCGTGGTCTGTACAAACAGCCTTTCTCAGATGGATTGTGCCACTGTATTTCAGTAGCATGGTTAAGGACATGCTGCCATGCCAAGATTATTTTTTTACGTAGAAGGATAGACACTGGCTCCCGTTCCATCCATCTCTCACTGTCTCCTGAAGCTTCCCAAGTTGCCCATGGTGCTTGGTATTGTGGGGCAAATGCAAGTCCCTGTGAGAAATATCAAAGCTGGGAAGGAATGAATCCAAGAAGAGCTTCCCTATGCTATACCAATACAAGGAAAATGGTAGTTCAGCTAAGCCTTTTTTACACTCTACTAATTACTACGGCATTTGTAAACATATGCCTGATGGTGCTTTATCTTTGTGGTGGCTTTGGCTCTAGTTCTGACAAACATTTTTGCTGGAGCTGCCTATGATTATTATTTTTATAGAAGCAGTGTACAAAAATGTGGACTCTCATGTGGGTTTTTGGTGCACTCAGATACAAGCAGTTACTAATGCTTTGAAATATGAATAATCACCATATGTATCTGATGGTCTTTTCTGACTTTTTATTTTAATTTCCTTTACTCTGTGGCTGTTATCTGGAGCACTTTTGTTTGAATGTATCACAGTGAATAAAGAAAAGTTATGGAATTTCGATGCAGACATTCTTGTATTTGTGCTGATTGGGTTGCACTTTCAAACTCTTTTCAGCTACTTATTTGTAAAGACATTCAGATACAGATTTATTAAAATCCTTGGTGCTGTTTATTTTCCTTCAATTTTCTTCTTCTCCCACCTGCTAGAAGTTTTTGTTTTGGTGTATTGTTTTTTGTTGTTTTCAGTGGGCTTAATTACTTTATACATTTAGATGCTAATAATCAATCTTAGCTTTTGCATGACTCTTGCAGTTCCAAAGCCAGTCATGAGCTCTGATTAGTTAGGGCTGAAAATAACCTATTAGACTGAAAAGCCACATTGTTTTTATGAACTTTAGGGTAAATAAACTATGGAGGAATGCGAACCAGTCAGTATAAGGTCATAATTGAGGTCAGTCCATCTTCTTTTTCTTTTAGTTGATGCAGTATGAAAAAAGTTCCTTTGAGGCCAACAGTGAGACCCACAATTTTTAGAGAAACACTGCATGTGGGAAGTTTTTCATTTTGAAATTGCTGCCTGTACAACTTTCCTCACCTCTCAGTGTGCACACTATGCCATGTGAGCTTGAGAATATCAGTCCTGATTTATTGGACATAATTCCCATCCACTGATCCTGTGTTCTCAACTGCTTTGTCAAAGTGTAGGCTAAGAACTTTTCATAGAATCACAGAACCATTTAGGCTGGAAAAGATCTTTTAAGATCATCAAGGCCAGCTGTAAACCAAACACTGCCAGGTCCACCACTAAGCCATGTCCCTAAGTGCCCCATTTTTATATCTTTTAAAAACCTCAAGGGATGGTGATTCCACCTCTTCCCTGGGCAGCCTGTTCCAGTGCTTGACAGCCCTTTTGGTGGAGAAAGTTTTCCTAATATTTAGTCTAAACATCTGCTGGCACAGCTTGAGGCCATTTCCTCTAGAGTGCTGTGAGCAAGGTGGGGTTTTTTGGTTGTTTATTTTTGGTTTTTTTCCCTAAGAATGTATACTGCAAGTTCAGTGTAATCAGGAGTGGGAGAGTCTCTTCCCACTGTACACCCTGTGCAAACATTCCAGTTTTGGAAAGAAAAGGAAATCTCAGATAACACGGGCAGCATTGTGGTGCTGAAGTTCGACACTGTTTCACCTGCGCCCACCGGGGCTGGTGGTAATTTTGCCAGTGGAATAATTGGCAGCAAGGTTGGGCATGCTAGGCAGGTTTGGAAATTGCATCCTGAGGGTATTTGCTTTGATGCTGCAGAGAGAGCTCCTTTAAAACCAGAACTTTAAACTGTGAGAAAGATAGCTATGCAGCCAAAATAAGGCTGACCAAGAAAACACAAGTAACTAAATTATATACAGGCATGGCACTTGAAATTTCGTTGTCCAGCTGCCTATGACCTGCAGAACTGAATGAAGTGCCTCATTATTCTTGTATATGAAGGCAAGACAGTTGATGGGTGTAGACGGGCTGTTTTGACTGTGATTGAAAAGGATTAAAATCTGCTCCTGCATCTGTAGGAAGCTGACATGAAAAATTTTACTTAATTTGCTATAAATCCCTTGGAGAACAGTGCTGGAGATGGAAAGTGAGGTGTCGAGAAAACACAGCCCCTGCCGAGCTGTTCCCCAGCATAGGCTGCACTTAGCTTACTCAAGACTGCACAATATCATCAAGTCTCCTTCTTAGAGAAAAAGTATTTTCCTCGCATCTGTAATTGTTTTCCAACTGAATTCCCAGGCCTGCCTGTTTAGAGGGCAGCCCTCATCTTAAAGTTGCACGCTGAACCTCAAGCAAGTATAATACATGCTTGAAATTCTTTTCTGTGTTTCCACTTAATCTGCCATTTGTTAGCAGGTCTTGGTAGTGTGCCAACTCAATATGCACAGGCCTTGAGAAGAGAAGCTTTCAATGAGTGCATAAAAGATGTTGGGTGGGTAAAAACTTCTTTGCTTTTCTGGAGGAAAGAGGAAGTGTGGACGGAGAAGAGCAGCAGAGTGCAAGGGCAGTATGATTCGTATCACAGAGGGAGGTTTCCTAGAGGATCAGTTTAGTGGATGTACACATGTGTAGGGTTTTTATAAATAATACTGTTATTTTCCATTCCTAGTTCTACCAGGAGGAGAAGAAAAACTTAGGAGCTGATGTAAATTAAATTTCAAATGAGCATGTTAATGCCAGCTCTGAAGCCATTGTGCAGCATAGATGAGGAGTTTAGGCTGTGACTTGTCTAGTAGATACACAAGAGAAGAGTGGCAGTGACAAAAGCATTAGGAACCTGCTTTCCTCCTTCCAGAAGATGCTTTTTCCTGTCTTACATGGTGACTATAAGGTTGCACGTGCTTTGTGCCTGCTGGCAAAGGTGGTGTGGGCTTTTATAGGTAAATGATTATACAAGGGAACAGAAACGCCTTAACATGCTCCAGACACTATTATCAACAGTGATTATTCCCAGTATAAAATTATCAGTGATGCTTTGGGTGTGGATTGATTTTTAACTAAATGGGCATAGGTTGAGCCATGAAGCAAGCTTATACTGGTTTTTTTATCTAAACTCTAACAGTGATTAAATGCTTGTGGCTCAAGGGGGGGATGGTGAATGTTCCTCTGCAAACTTTTAATGGACAGTGTTTTTTTCTTTTTTTTACAATAAATTCCATTTATAAGATTTGTGCATTAGAAGAGATCTACAAGAAGTTAAACTCTTCTATTAGTTCACCAAGCAAATAATCGTGATATAAAATAGTCCATTTAAATAGCACATGTAATATGTAATATCTGAGACATTTTTAAATGACATTTGCTCGTTTGCGCTCATTTCAGTTTTGGAAATCACCATTTATGCTGATTTGGTGAGGAGAGAGTATTTTTCTAGCAAGCCTGACCAACTCGAATACAAAAAGCATTTGCAAGAAATACTGACTTGTGGTAAGAGCATGAAGATTGTTAGATGCCATTGGAGTGACAGCAGTAATAAGGTATAGTAATTTTTTTTCAACTTTTCCTAAACAACTTCCTGTAACAGTTTTATGCCACGTTATCTTAGATTTGGTGGTTTTCCACAGGTTGCACACATGAAGAAGTTAATGTAATGATGATTTAGGTCCTGGTTGATAGCAAGTTGAACACGAGTCAGCAGTGCCACGGCAGCCAGGAGGGCCCGGTCTGTCCTGGGGGGGCACCAGGCACAACATCACCAGCCGGGAAAGGGAGGGGATTGTCCCGCCCTGCTCTGCACTGGGGCGGCCTCACCTCGAGTGCTGGGGGCAGCTTTGGGTGCCACAATAGAAGAAAGGCATTAAGGCTATTAGAAAGCATCCAAAGGAGGGCAGCAAAAATGGTGAGGGGCCTTGAGGAGAAGCCACATGAGGAATGGCAGAGGTCACCTGCTCTGTTCAGCCTGGAGAAAAGGAGACTGAGGGGAGACCTCATTGCAGTCTGCAACTTCCTCATGAGGGGAAGAGGAGGTGCAGGCACTGGTTTCTTCTCTCTGGTGACCAGTGACAGAACCTGAGGGAATGGCCTGAAGCTGTGTCAGGAGAGGTTTAGGTTGGATATTAGAAAAATCTTCTTCACCCAGAGGGTGGTAGGAACAGGCTCCCCAGGAAAGTGGTCACAGCACCAAGCCTGACCAAGTTCAAGAAGCATTTGAACAATGCTCTCAGGCACATGCTGTAATTCTTGAGGTGTCCTGGTGCAGGGCCAGGAATTGGACTCAATGATCCTGATGGTTCCCGTCCAACTCAGCATATTCTATGATTCTGTGATTGCTTTGCATCCCTTTACCTTTGAAGCCAGATGAATTTACTGCTATGGACAGGACAGAAAAGCAGAAAAATGTTCACATTTGCAGAAGTTTGGTAAAGGCTTTTCTAACATAAAGTCCTGCTTCTGAGCTGAAGTTGAGGAAAGGCAAAGTGAGTTGGGATTGTTCAGCCTGGAAAAGAGAAGGCTTTCGGGTGACCTTATTGTGGCCTTCCAATATCTGAAGGGAGCCTCAAAGAAAGATGCAGAGAGACTGCAAGAGCTTGTGGTGACAGGACAAGGGGGAATGGCTTCAAACTGAAAGAGAATGGGTTTAGATTAGGTATTAGGAAAAGAATCTTCGCTATGAGGGTGGTGAGAAACTGGAACGGGTAGCCCGGAGAAGTTGTGGATGCCTCATCCCTGGAAGTGTTCAAAGGTTGGATGGAGCTCTGAGAAAGGTGGGCTAGTGGAAGGTGTCCCTACACATGGTGGAGGGTGGGAACCACATGGTCTTTAAAGTCCCTTCCAACCCAAACCACTCTATGATTCTATATTTGTTATCATACAGAATGGGGTAGGTTTAAATGGGGTAGTTTAGATGTGTTTAAATCTGAGCTAGCTAGAAAAATGGTTTATTTTAGCTGTTTTGCCAGATTTTCTGTTCCTGCCCATCCTTGAAAAATAAATTTCCTGTGATGGAAAAGAATGGACATCCTTAAAAATGAGGGGATCAGGTGCACTTAAGAAAGCCTATTCAACTGGCATGTTTGTGTTTTCCTGCTGCAAAGAGGGAGCCTACCCCATAGCTTGTCTCTTCTGACTTTTCTGAGACAGGCAGGTCACACTTGCTTTGGTCTTGGCCAAAAATTTGCAGCTGGATCAAAGAACTTTCTGATAAAAACTCTTTTGAAATCAGGCTGTTTCAAGAAAGTCTTTTCTATGAATAGAAGTTCATAGAAACCAAACCTATTTTTCTAATGAATTTCCAATCATACCGTGCTTCAGGTAATTTTTCCTGCTGTGTTCTGGTGCCCATGGGAATGAGGATGACATCCCTGCTTGGAAGGTGATATTACGTCTTATCAACAGCATTCAACAAAATTCTCCTGTCCAAAAGTAATATTTTTCCTGAATTAATTGCATTTTTTTGCGCTCTGAATGGAGCTTACAGGGGCTGGTTTCATTGTTGGTGAGGCAAGGAGGAGGTGAGAAAAGCACCATTGCAGCGAAGGGTCAGCCGACCGTGGGACTGGAGCCCACAGAAACAGGTGGAGCCACGGGGGTTTTCTGGCCTCTGCCATCTCACAAAAGCTTCACTCAGCAAAGAAGCGTGGGGTGGGAGAAAATGTCACACTGGGCTTCATCCCGCACCCACCAAGTCTGCTATTGTGTCGGGTGGGAGCAGGATTCGTGTGCAAAGGGATCTGCCACATGGCTTAAATGTCACCAGTCGTGTGGGAGCACTTCTCTCCAGCTAGTCCTTCTGAGGGATCATTGTGGGCAATGAAAGGGCGGGAAAGACTTTTCCAGAGAGTGTGGGTGGCAGAAAAGCAACCCTTCATGCTGGGGACACATCAGATGTGTGAAAAACTCTGAAATGTCTTTTCCCTGCAATAAAGAGCTAGGCTGAGTGATCTCTGCAGGTGGAAGGAGGGCAGCTTAGCTCAGCAGGACCCCTCCCCATGCCCAGAGGTGTCTCTGGCAACAGCTGAGCAGGATAAGGATTGCCACACTTTCACCTTTATGGATGAACGACTCAATACCTGCCATCTGCTTCTGATGGGAAGTAGTTATTTAAAGGGAAGAATAATAAAACTTGGGAAAATAATCTGAGAGAAGCTGAGATGTGTTAGGTCCACTGTACCAATTAAATAACTGTTTACAAACAGGTACCCAGAAATACTGTTATTTTTTGTAAGTACCTGTGGCCACTGCCGTTGTTGCCAGCACTAAGAACCTTAACAGGGTTAAGGACTGGACTTGGGCTGGACTCAAGCATGTACTGTGGAGACATCCGCTTTAGAAATTCCCATTTCCCAGGCTTCACCATAAAAACAGACTTTCTGTCTCCTTGTTTCCAGCAGACCTCTCTCAGGAAACACAATCCCCTTTTAAGTACATGATCTTAAGCTTTGTCTAATGAAATGTCTTTAGGGTATTTCTCAGTAATTGACTCCCTGAGTTCTTCCTGTGAGACATTCTGCTGCTCTTCCCAGCTTTGTGTCATCAGCAAATTTCATTAATGTGCTCCTTCTTCTTGTGCAAGTGTTGCTGGTGAATATATTTAGTTCAGACTGGCTAAGAGTGATGCTTGAGAAGCTGTGCTTGTAACCTCTCTCTACCCTGATGTTTCCCCTTGCAGCACCTTTTGTCTCTGGTTCAGCCAGAATCTTTTGTTAATAATTCCCTATATGGCACCATTTTAATTGCTTTGCTGAAATCCAGTTAGATGAGGTCCACCAAAAGCAATTATTATAAATTAAATTATTGCTTGAACAATGCTAAGAATCTGCAACAAATTATGTGCAATATATTTGGTCTATTTCATCATGCACACTTTAATCTTCATGAGAAAGATATCACAGGAACTAAGATTACAATTTTGAGGCATAGATTTAGTGTAATGTTATCAAAATAACTGGAGGTCATATGGGACAAAATTTCAAAATTATCTAGGTTTCAAGCCTAGGAAAAAGTTGTACACATTCGTTTTTCTTAAACTCTAATCCAGAACATGAACACTGTATTGGTTCTCTTTCTTCATAGAGCTGATTGTTTAAAAAACCACACATAAAGCCTAAGGACACAAAATGTATTTTTTTTATTCCATTTATGCCTTATTTGCATTGTTTAATCTGAGCAAATGCAAGATCTTTAGCATAATCATGGTGATAAAACAGCTCATTCTTTTGATGTCAGATAAAACACAATTTTCATGCGATTACAAAGCCACGAATCATAAAATCTGTTGTCAGGATATCTTCCCCTACAGTTGAAAGGGCTGTGAGATGTCTGGAAATGGAAGAATCTCTTCCTTTGCTTCCATAAAAAAATGGTGTTGCCTTCTTTTTCCTCTCAGTTTTGATTCTTGCAATCTGGAAAGATTACGAAAACAGCTTGTGAAGTCAGCTTATGGAAGGCTTTAGTAGAAATCCTCAGTTTGGGGTATGAAATATTTTGTTTATTTGAGTGGAAGAGCTGAATCAGGAATCAAAGTCAGGATTATCATCGGCACTGCGTTACACAATCCCTTACTGTTTCAGAGCTGCTGCTGATGAGAGGGTCATGGTTCCCTGCATCACCACCTTGCCTCTGCCACAGCCTCAGAGGGTTCTCCAGGACACAGGGGAGATCCGGCATGAGCCAGAGGCTGCCAGGATCCCTGTTTACTCCACAGCAGGGCAGTGGGAGCAGCCCGGGTAGTCCTGGCTTCTTGGCACTGAGCTGGGATTTGTGTTTTCCACACCATCACAGTGCAACAGCCAGAGTCACGTACCCATCTGAAAAAATCCTGTTTGATCACTCTTAGGTTTGACTAAGGTACTCCCATGGCAAATATTTGGTTTGGGATTTGTTTTGCTCATGTCTGTTTTCAGCTGCTCCCAAATTCCCGTAATAATGCTTTTTCTTGTGGTACAGTAAGAATTGCAGCTTAGGACTTATGTGCAGCAAGATTTCTTGTTATGTTGATACCAAGCACTGCCACCTTCACTTAGTCACTTGCATTCAAGTGCATTATTTTTTCCAGGAATCCTGTTGCTGAGGGACAAGCCACAGGAAACCATATGCCCAGCAACACACACTTGCTTCTGTGAAAGATCTGTAATTTAAAGGTGAAATGGGAACAGGCTGAAGGAATTTATGAACTATTTCACACGATCCCTCTGAATTAATACATTTGGTGGCTTCAAGTCTGACAACATTTCACAGGAGACCAAGAACCATTGCTACTATAGTTTTTAATAAAGATGGAATTCAAAGTCTGCAGATTCTGAGTTTTGCACATATTTTTGCTGCTTAGTGCATGGCAGGACATGGTATATTACCAGGCAAGTTGAAGAGAAAGCATGGCTCGCTTTGATCTCTCGGGGTTCTTGCATGACTTGCCACTGAAGGTTTACATTTGCTCATCATACACTCTATGCAGTTTGTTTGGCTTTCAGTAGAAATGACAGGCAGAATTAATAACAGGTCTAATATCTCATCGGGAGATGCATTCCAAAAATTTCTATCTACACAGTGAGTGTTTGAAAGCCTATATGGGATCCTTGTCAATAAAATTCTTCTGCTTCACTCAGAGGGACTTTTCATTAGTCTGGGGCAATGCTTTCCTCATTACAATGCCTTACTTTCATGAATCCAGAAGGATATTGAAGGTAACTGATAATTTCTGAAGAATAAGCCTTTCACACTACTGCAGCCCAAGCTTGCCTTTTGTTTCTTAAATAAATATGAAAAGAATATTCTTTGCAGGAAAGGGTGAAGTTATATGGGACACACTGGAGAAGGCACATGGGAGTGTTTAATTAAGAAGATTTATCCGTGTATGTGAACCTTGACTTAACGCTGCATGGGCCAAGAGAATGCTACATTTCTGAACTTTGGAAGAGTTCAGAGATTGCAAACTTGGACTATTCTACAGGGATCTATCTGGTACCCACACTGTCAGCAGCACCCGTAGAGCACTGTTTTATACACACACAGACACTCCATCACTTGAGCAGAAACTGCATCACTAGATGGCTGGGCACTTTGAGGAGGGGCCAGCTCTGTGACCAGGGACAGGAGTTATCTTTGTCCTTACACTTCTCAGACACTTCCTGACAACAAAAGAATGGTAAAACTTAGGACTCCCAGATTCCAATCTCTGCCCTAATGAACAGAAATTCCTCTGCATATTTTCTGCCAAGTTTTATCTTGTCTGCTGCACTCCCCATTCTTCCTCATCACTACCATCTGGTGCTGGAGACATTCCACTTTGTGTTGTCTAAACTGGTTATCAGAGAGTTAATGAGTACCTGGATAATACAGAAGGGAGACATGCTCCGTCCTTCCTGCATATCCTGTTAGTCAGTGGGATTTCCCCCTCTCCTTGGCTTTATTTGTGATGCAGTAAAAATAGAGCAGCAGTTCCATGCAGTATTGTGAGCAGGGTTTACTTTTAATCAAGCTATGTGGTCTTTTTACAAAATCAGTGACAAAGCTGCTATAAAATACCTTTGAAGTTCTTCATAGCCTCCAACCTCAAATGCTTCAGCAAAACAGATCCATTAAAGCTTTTAGCTAGAAGATAAAGAAGGTGAGTAATAGGAGCTTGGAAACAAAGCTGGCTCTGTTTCCTCTGGAGTGTTGAACAACTCTTCAAATACCAATGGGCATGAGAAAGCCCAGCCTGGGAAGGAAGATAAGAACATGTTTGGATGCCATCCATTCTCAAGATGAGAGCAACATTTTCACAAACAAAATTGTAGTTTTGTGTCAAACACAGTGTCAAGGCCAAGACTGTATGTCAAAAATGGAATTATCCACCAGCTGCTGTGTGGTTTGAGCATCAACAAGTTGAAAATGACCCTGATCTCTTCAACTGCATGGAATTTATGTCTTATGGGATCCAGCTTCTATCCACAAGGTGATAGGTGAGATTCAGCCCTTTCGCTTTACTGGCAACTGTCCAAACACCAAGAGCTTTTCAGAGTAAGGTCAAAGTCAAGAGGTATCCATAAAAGTGCTAGACCAGGAGACAGGTAAGAGCTGGCCTCTGCCTGGAGACAGCCTGTCTACCATGGGGAGGAGCTCTTCCATAAATCAGTAAGAGTCCACCCAGCTAGAAAAAAACAAAGCATTAGAGATTAAAATCATGAGGCCATGGTTCACAGGTTTGCTGTGAATGTGCCACACCAGAACCCTTCTCCAGCCCAGCACTATTTCAGTGGGAAATACTCCTCCCCTGCTTATGTGGAACATTAACCAAAGTTATTGCTGGAAGCTCCTTGGAGAAGACAGTGAATGCAGAGCCTTTGTCTTAGGCTTACTCACTAGGCTTCTCAGTCCAGGTCCCATCTCCTATCACAGCCAGTTACCTGTTTACTAGCTTTTTCACCTCTTTTTAAGCTCATCCCTCCACCTGGGCTGGTTCCCATCACCAGTGATCTGAGCTGGCTCCTCATCTCCTGAAAAAGACAGTAGGGGAGGATATCCTAGCCAAACATTCCCTTCTTCAGTCTCTGTGTCACCTCTGTATTGACTAAAAATCGGCATCCTTCACTACCTGTCCCACACCAGATTCCCCAAGTCACAGTCTCATATGGGAATTTAGATCCTTCTCAACTTCTGTGTCACTTTCTCTTCCTAATCCAAAATTTCCAACCACTCTGTAATCATATCCCTTTTCCTACCCTTATCTTAAACACTTCCATGCTGATTTAAAATGCTTCTTTCTCAGTGCTCCTGGGAGCCCGCGTCACCCAGAGCAGTGCAGATCCCAGCCTTTGGTTCCAGCACCAGCCACAGCTTTTCATCATTGGGAAAGTCAGTGTTTGTCCCTGGTGTCTTCAGCTGGAGCAGTTGCAGAGGTGTGGTGGATCGGATGCCTTTGCAGTCAGGTTAACACCAGGCCATGGTTAGCATCATATCACACTCTCGAGGGTGTAAATGGTTTGAGCACACAGGATAAAAATGAAAGGTTTGAGCACACGTAGTAAGAACTCCCTTCAAAGATGGCACTTACTTGCACAGGAGAAGCCTCTGTAGAGTAAATACAGGGTTGGATTTTTTCCCAGAACACTTAGAGGTTGCTCAGATTTGGGCAGACTTCTAGAAAACTGTTAAGAGAGATAAAACTGATGCAAAAACATTTCTATACCCAAAATGTTGCCTTTTCTTTTCTTTTTAACCTGTGCAACAATCTCTTTCATCTCCTCATTTCACTACAGGAATGAGTGAAGTTTCCAAGAATATGTCAGCAGAAGACTGAACATCAGGACCATCACCATCTTAGAGCTTGAGTTTGCCAAAATCTTAGGACCTTTAACAGGATCTTCTAAAAGAAAGTATCAGGAAGTCTCAAAAACAGGCATTCAGTGACATCTGAGACTTGTAGTGGAGGCTGAAAGGAATTGCAGAGCAAAAGATTTAAGACAGGAGTTCAGGAGTTCTAGAGCTACTCGAAGTGTTTTGAAGGCTATGCCAGGAAAAGCTGCATATGGATTTGGAAGTGTAGAGAAGAAGGAGTGTTAAGGCAGCAAAAAGGATATGAAAGATGGACTGGACATCTGTTTGCTCATTATGGGAATTGTGGTTCAGTTCCAGTAGGAGTGGATGGAAAACCCTCTTCTACTTCCCCAGTGAAGACGAATTTCTCTACTACAAGAGGGGATGAAATCAGCATGGGGGAGGAGACATACATGAAGGGAAGAGAAAGGCAAAATGATTTTTTTCCCTGGGAAGTATGATGTTTTAGTTGAGTTTAAAGAAAAATTTACTGAACAAAATTAATAACTGAATTATATCCCTGCAAAAAGCCCTATAGGCCATTTTCACCCCATTATGCAGCTTCATCTAACTTAGAGTAAATGATGACAACTCAAACAGCTGTAAAGCTTTCTGACAAGATTCAAGTGTAAATATCTGAAGCAAAATAATCAGGACAGATGTGATTTTAGACAGATTTGTTATGTTGCAAATTAGAGACAGAAATAGGATTAAGTACTAAATGACAGACAAATTAGTTCTAAGCAAGAATTCTAATAAAGAGGAAACACTGAGATTCGATCTTTGGAGGATATTTATGTTCTGTTGAAGAGAAGAAATCAAACCATTTTGGCTTATTTGGAAAATTTAGTTGTAACTGAAATAGAAGCCAAAACCAAACCATTTTTCATTTTATACCAGACCCAGAAGGAAGGTAATCCCTGGAATTCAGACCTGGATTTACTTCCCCTGTCTGCATAACCATGAACAGATTTGGAAGACATTTCGACATCAAACTCCAGTGAAATAAAGAGAATTAGTCTGGGCTTTCGTTTCTCTGGATGCAATTTGGGCTGAGTAAATGCAGATGTCTATGATGTGATAAACACTTCTTCACAGTCAATAGAGAGGAGAAGACGTTTTGTAGGTCACGATCTGTTTCCGTAAAGTTCATGTTTAAAATAGGTCAGATGAATCACTGAATAATATTGTTTCTGTCTTTTGTCTCTAAAAGGAGCTGAGGGCTCTTAGCTCAGTTACAGGAGCATGGAACCTTCCTGTTTTGGAAAGGTAGCTGACAGCTAAAACTGTTAAATTTGGAAGGTGCTTAGACATTGGTCTAGCAACATCAAAGTACTATAGATAGATTTGAAAGGTCAACCTGGAACACACTTTGTTTCCTCTTCAAATTCAAAGGGATTCGAGTCAGATGTGATCTTTCCAACACGTTGTTAGGACTTCTGCCCATTTCTGAGAATTGGGATTTTCTGGGATCCAGTGAAAGCCATTGACGTGAGGAAGGATTGGGAAGTCCTCAAAGGAAAGTGCAAGCCCTAGTCACCGAGCAGACCTGTGATGGGCCCCTGCACAGTCACTCCCTTCCTTTTGCCACTTGCTGTGCCACAGGCCGAACGCATTTAAAAAACTATAGCAGAATGTGAATGAAAAAAGGGTCCTGCATCTCTGCTGGCCCTTGTGGCATATCTGGAAGAAAGGTGTTGGCTCACTCAGGGACTTTCTGAGCCGCACTAAACTACGCAGAGTTCTTGGTCGTGCTTTCCTTTTCCTTCCTACTCCTTCCCCTCTCACCTCCCTCCGAGTTTCTCTGGAGCCTCAGGACCTCTTCTCTGGGTTGGGACAATGTTCTTGCCCCATCTACTCCCCTTACCATATGGAGACACTCAGTTCCCTTCAGGCAATGCATAATTTGCCACACACCTGCTCTGGTCACTGAAAATATGATGTGAACTGGAGCAAGCAGACCAGAGCTGTCTTCACAAGCACATTCCATGATTTTGGCCTCTAAGCAGGAGATTTGTTTTCCACTGCCTTGGTTGATCCTGGTTCCTACCTCAGCATGTGCTCTGATGGCAGCTCCCAAGCCTTTTCCCTCTTTAAAGGCACTTACTTCGTTGTTCTGTCCTTTATCCAGTGGTTTGGGGGATCCTAAAAGCTCATAGACTTTCTACATTGGGTGAACTGCACAGTGTGCCAGCAGGCCTGACAGTGCCTTTGACTCTTACAGCTGCTGAATCTTTTTGGTGTTTTTTTTTCAACACAAGCCTTACAAGAGTATTATAAGTCTCTCCTGCTATCATGTCCTTAGCAGCACTCTAATATCAGCGACAGTAATGGCAAAAAAGATTTATTTCACCATCTTGTTCATCCCTCTGCTATTGCACAATTATTCCCCGGGGAGCACTTCAGGCTCTCATCCAAGAAGTTTTTATGTTTAGCTTCAATCTCAAAAGCAGCTCTGCGAGCATGATAGTGCAAGGCTCATTGTCAGCCTTTCAGCCATTTCAAAAATTAGTTTTCCAAAAGTACAAATAAAAGGTTATTTTATTTCCCCTTCCAGGCAGTCAGACCCATAAACCGTTTGAAACATCAAAGCCAAACTGCATTTCTTCTGGCTCTAACTTCATTAGCCAGAAAGCATCTGCAACTGGAAATGAATCTGCAGCTGTGTTGATGGTTTGCAATCCAGAATTAAAAATCACTACTCTTTCTCATAGCTCTGTTAGTAGTCTATAGCAGGCAAGAGGGGAAGGAAAAAAATATTGGAATTAATATGGGTAATAGTTTTAGAAGAGTGATCTTTATTGAGTAATGTTTGTATGTATCAGTATTTCAAGGAACTCCATTTTTAAAAGGCTGCTTGACTCTAACAGTTACTTTAGGTAAGATATGAATCATAATTAATTCAGATCAAGTTTGATTAGATGTACTGGCTTCATTAGTGGCAAGAGAGAGCAGGGACAGGTGATTAACACAGCTTGGTAAGGCAGAAGACAGATTTCTTCTCTTGAGCCACCATGGCGTAAGAAACTACTTTTTCTTGTCTGTGCCTCTGTGACACTTCTCTGAGGAAATATTTACTGGTTTCTGGGTTTTGCCTCATAAATGATGCAGGTGATGTGAGGCACCTACAGGCGCATAGGTAGGCCCCAAATCCTCATTTTGTTGAATACAGAGAAAATGAACAATGCAGGGACCCACCCTGTCCTTGGAGTATGAGACATTTTATGGGATAGTCACCCACACTCAGTCACTGGGCTAGTATCAGGATTAGTTAATGCTTCTTGAATGTATTTTCAAGAGCTTCAGATGTGTAGTGAGAAAGCTCACATGGCCAGAAATAGTAAAAACTACTGCAGATGCAATGTGTTTTTCAGACCCTTAAGACAGATTAACCTAGAGATAAATAAATGCCATGTGGAGGCTTTCCCATTGCTTTGATCAAAGAACAGGGGGTTTTATTGCTTAATTAAAACCCACAGGTCTGTTATTCCTCTCATCCACCCATCATCACACACAGTTCAGCTGAAAAGGCACTGAGCCTGGAAGGCCAAATTTCCCACTTTCCCTCTTTCCATCACTTGGACCCAGAGCTTGCTGCTGTGGGGTTGGCTTTGCTCGGAGGGTTTTAGGCTGGGAAAGTCCCTTGCTACAGCTCAGCTTCTGGAGCATGGTTGGCATGATGAAGAATGGCAGGGCTGAGCATTTGTACCAAGGTTGGAAGCATTAGTTTCCATGGTGGGATTGCACTGAGAGGTTCACAATCCTGTGGTCCTGTTTGCTGTCAGGCTCATGATGTAAACAGTTTGGGAAGCCTGTCTGCATCTTTTGGGATACCTGTGTAGAATTTGGTGTTGATGGCTCAGGCTTTGCAGGGTGGCAGAGAGAGAAGAGGACCCAGATGGGGTGTGGGACTGCTCTCTCAAGGGCGATGCTCGAGCTGCGGGCTGCAGGCAGCTTCAGCACTCTGTGCTTCTCAGGTCCTGATGATGCACCAGATGGGAACCTGGGACTTGAAAAACCATTTTGTTTTAAAACAGTCTGTGCCCCTTGGAATGTACTCCCTCCTTCTGAGCTGAGCATTTGCAAAATGTTACTTAATAGAGACATAATATAAAATCCCAGCTCCAGACGCATGCGGCTCTTGGTCCAAAAATAATCAAAATCTGAGGCTGGAGCCACATGCCAGTTTTGCAACTGGCTCTGTGACAGCAGTTGAACTGTAACCACAGAATCAATCAGCTCAGCTCTTTGGGAGGTTGAAATCCAGGCCAGATTTTGAAATCTGGGACCTCTCTTTAGTAATTTACAGCATACAAAAAGAAATTCCATAATAAGTTGTTGCTGTGGGGTTCCAGCAACGTTCCCGGAGACAGATTTGGCTGTAGAAAGAATCAGGGAGCGATATTTGCGTGGATGTTCAGAGATCTTTCATTCTTCCAGCCGCATGGCGGGGGGCTCAAGCACAGACTGAAGACCCATGGGAAAACCAGAGTGTTCTCCGGGCGGGGGCAACACCCATGCCCAGTAGGGTACAGAACTTAGGTACATGTGACCCGGGAGCAGGGAAAAATCCCGTATGTCCCAGTGCATGCTCCCAGGGCTCCCAGGGCCCATTTTTCCCAGTGGAAGGGCGGCGGAGCCCCAACAATAAGCCTGATTTAGCTTCCCTAAAGCCTTTGGGTCGACCAAAGAAGCACTTCCACATGTTCAGATCTATTGGGTCCCTCTGCTCTCTTTACAGTGAAATCTTTGCACAAGCACAAAGTGAGACAAGTCACTGTTTTCCAAACTTTTTGCATGGATTTTAAGCTAGTTCCCCTTCTTCTCTCTAAGGAGGGATGGGTTCAAACGAGGGGGGTTTGGATGGGTAAAGAGGCAGCTCTATACACCAACTGCAGTGACACAGTGGAGTGAGTGACATTTTTTTTTCTGATCTCATTGACAAGCTGTTCCACTCTGAGTTTGTTTTTGCAGCAGTGGATCTTTCCCTTCGCCTGGAACTGCTGGGACCTTTGTCCTGCAAATATTTCAGAACCATAAAAAGCTTGAAAAACAAGAGTGACTGCAGGATATTAAATGCTTGTTGCTTTTAAATAAGCAGATGGTACTTTTACCAAATGCTATCACTTCGGCTGTATTTTTCTTGTGCTGTCATTTCTCGATGGCTTGTTTTTACTGTAGGAAAGGTCTGTGAAGCAGCTGCCAGCAAAGCAATGGTAACTGGATAGCATCTGTACATTTGAAAACTTGTTAAATGATACGTGAGGGAAGTCTATTAAAGAATGTTTGTCTGGAGTTCAAAGTTATTTCACACAGGGAATTGTTCTGTTGCAGCCTACATCTGCCTTTTTTATTAAAACACAAAGTCAAATTATTGTTAAAAGGAGCACTGCAAAGGTTATTGGAACAAATATCACGAGCGATCACGAGTGATGTGGTGGCTGTGCAGTGAGGCACAGACCTGCCTGCACTGTCTGTCTCAGCTCGTGCCGAACAGGCTCCTTTGAAGCTGCATCTCAGCGTATCAGCTCATGAAGTGAAGTAGTGATGAACATTTATATCTGCGTGGGATAAAAGTGATGAGAAGGACCAGCTTTTAGAGGTCAAAAAGGCTCCATGTGGGAACACAAAGGATGCCATGTGGAATGTTTCATTTCAGATATTCTTAGCAACTACCAGTTTTCAGCACCACTTATTTTGTTGCCTGGAGGTAAGAGCTGGGAAGTCCTTCTGCAGCTCTTTTGAGAGGTCATAAATCTTCCCGATGGGAAGAACAACTACGAAGAGTTTCCCACCCATCTTTTATTGCCACTAGCCCTTTCTCAAATTTTTTTTGCGCCATGTCAAAACACAAGTAATCTTTAATAATACTTTGCTATTTAGATACACTTTCAGGTGATGATCTACCTGGACACCTTATCAAGAGAGTATAAATCTGAGTTGTACTCATATTTTGTAAACAATTTTGTGCTAGGATTGACAGCATGCCTGAAAAATGGGCCATTACAACCTTACCTAATTGCTGAATACCTTAGCCCTAAAGTGATATTTCCCAGATTTCCCAAATTTGAATCTGAGATTGATAAGAATGCCCACGTCCTTTTGTCTGAGATGAGCTAGAAGAAACCATGGAAGTGTATGGATGTACGTATATGAAGCTGGGTTTCGGTTTGTTTTTTTAAAAATTTGTATATACCACACAATTTACCATGACACACTACTCTATTTTCACCCTAACTGTATCTATAGGTAAATACACTCTTTCACTTAACTCCTTTCTTCAGAACTTAAAATTGGATGGAGTATTGAGTTGGTTGGCCTGGGAGGTGACTTGCAGTGAGGAGGCCTGTGCCTGCTGCCTTGCTCATAGGAAAGCTGCCCACCCCAAAGGTGGGAAGGTCAGTGAAGCAGAGTATGGAAAGCACTTTGGGATGACTGTAGGAGCCATTAGCTACTCATGGGATCCTCAGGTGTGGTCTATGCATGGTATCGAAGTGTTTGCTCAGGAGCAGCAAGAGTGGGGCTGCTCCACGAGGGAGGACAAGCTGGGAGTGGGGTGTGAGCCCAGCACGGGACGTGCCATCCCTGACTGGGCGAAGTCACCAGAGGGCCAGGAGCAGCGGCCGCTTCCACCGACCGCCACGTGGCCATCAGATGAGGCAAGATCTGGGATCTTTCCAGGCAGCCTGCTCAGGAGCAGCAGGACATGGAGCCAGAGAGAGGACTGGAGACAAGGCTACTCAGAGCATGGGGGCAGAGAGGGCAGGCTGATCAGGTCAATTTAATTCAGGGCTATGACTGGTGTCAGAGCCCTGGCACTGCTTAGTACAAGCTCACCCATGAGCGAGAGAGGCTGGCGGAGGCAGACCCTGCTCCCCAGGAGGGGTGTGCAGTGGGTGCTGTCATATAAATCTTTCCCTGACCTTCACACCTGCTCTGCTCCTGTAACTTCTAGCCCTGTCATCTTGGCCTGAAATCTCAAAAGCCCTGAGCCAGCGTCCTCGAAAGTAATTTGGATTCTTTCCACTGGCTTCAGTTTTGTTGGAGCCAGCCAGTTACTGGGACGGGCTTTTCCTGGTCTCCCAGCACTGCTGACGAGCATGCTGCTTTTTTCATCCACAAGACAGGCCGTCATCAGTGGAGAGATTCAGGTCAGGTGGCAGCCAGGAAAGTTTGCTTGCAAATGACTGGAGGGACTTCAATTATTAGAAATTAAAACCTCACCATGGAGGGATGGAAACAATTCTATCTGCAAGTGCAATACGGTCTGTTAGCCAGAACGTACTGCTCTGCTTTTGATTAGTTCTTGCTCTTTAATTAATCCTTTCAGTTTACTATCCTTCTTGTAACCTTTCTGGAATAAAAAAATGACAAATCTAGGCAATCAAGTATGTTTTTGCAGGGCTTAACCTGCATATGTTTGCATTTGGCTTTCCCTGGCTGCAGGGAGAGCAGTAAAAGCTGCGCCTCAAATCATCGAAGTACTGCCTGCATGCCGGGGACTGCCCTGGGCTGGCCATGCCCCAGGGGAAATGCCCTGCCTTGTGGGAATGATCCACATTCTGCCCTTTGGGCTTCCCGTGAGGAACAGGCTGACCTGTGCCTGGACCAGAGTTGCAGCCCATATTTGTAAAGGAGAGGGTCTAGAGAACCAGTTCCCTTTTCTGCTGGGGTCTTTGTCTCAGGAAAGTCCCCTCTCTACCCTTGAGCTCGATAAGTAGAAGGGACGGGTTTTCTTTAACAGGAAAAAGCCACTTGGCTCTATTTGTCATTCTTCATTAACCTTATCTCAGTCCTTCTTTAGCCTCCTTTCTCCTGTCTTGCCTGGTCACTGTAGTTCTTAATACTTCCTCTCATGATAAAGAAGTCTTGTTCAAAGCGTATTTATATCATTAGTTCCAACTGCCTTACATGGCAATGTGACCCTTTGTCATTGGCTTGGTTGTTGTTTTCTCAGTCTCGGTCCAGGGGGCAGGGTTATAAAAGTGCCCTGTACATATGGTGAGGCCCATCCCTTCCCAGGAAACATCTCTAGGCTTCAGCCTGTGCCTCTGCAGCTCATTCCTGTGGGATCACATGAGGTCGGTGAGGCTGTACTGGGGAAAGCAGTGCCTAGTGCTCAGCTCTCCAGCCCTGGCTCCTAAGGAAGCTGGGCCCCAGGAATGGCAATGCAAAAAGCAGAGCCAAGGAGCTCTGACCACCAGTTGCTTCCCCCAATACCATAATCGTTTATTTTTCAGGACATTGTCTGGTTGTGCTCTGTTGAACACACTTGTCATAGTCTTTGGTGTCCTTTGCAGTGATGGTGACATCGAGTGCTCTGGCTGTTCTCAGTTAGTGGGACAGCCTTGCTTAAGTGTCACACTCGCAACATCATTGCAGCCTCTTGCTGGGCTGCAGCAGGCGCCTCACCCTCTGTCAGCATTCCTCACCCTTTCGGATGTTTAACTCTGAGAACTTTGGGCTTATTTTCCTTCTCTTCCTGTCCTTTGTTATATAGATTAGATACGGCAGGGAGCTTTGTGAACATAAGCTCTTGATTTCCAGTGTCACCCTGCGGAGATTTAAAGCTTCATGTAACAAGAGCATGTGGCCAGACTTATGATAAAATTTGCTATTGAAAATAGTTTGTGAGAATTTATAAGTAAAACTCAAGGGAAAAAAAAAAAGAAACAAAACCTGAAAATTCTTAAAAATATTTGGGATCTCAGGTCAGTTCTAAGATTTGCCAGGGGAGTCTACAAGGAGGGTCGGACACAAGTTTTTGTATGTTTGGTTTCCAAGACTGGCTTTTATGGAAACAGCATGATACAAAGTGGTTTTGTTCAGGAATCTCAATACCTATCCCACCAGCACAGTGCAAGGTAGATAGTCCAGGCTGTCAGTGCTAATGCTGACTCTGTATTTCCCTGGTTGAAGTTCTCACTCGGGTTTCAAGCCTGTTACCTATGGACACAAGGCATGGTAAGGTAAATCTTGCAGCTTGAGGATGGGTTGTGTGTTGTCCATGTGGGCAGAAACTTCTGGCATTTTGCTTTGGGCCAGGGTACTCATCTCAAGTTTGGTTCAGGGGTACTTTGAGCATCTCAGCTTCCTTGCTGTGCAGAAACAGATGTGCGAGGGCAAGAGTGTGGTGTGCATTGAGGAGTAACCTCTGTATGGAGCTGTGGCTGCTGAGCCACAACTGGTTTAGACATGGCTCAAGACATCTTGACTGCAGTTACACAGATGGCCCGTATTTTAACATCTGGTGTGGCATTCAGCTGCATGCTAAAGCGCGTGAATGCCAGTGTGTATGTGAGGTCTAAATGTCTATACTCCCTTTATACTCATGAGAGGTCTAGGTAATACACACCATGGAGCCTTTGGGATAATTTGGTGTACCCTGAGTCACCTGGTAGTTAGTCAGCTGAGTAATTTCCAGACTCTATTCAATATAACTTTATTGGAGGCACCATCCATTGCTGTAATGAGAGCATAGTCCCTAGTTCACATGCAGACACCTCAAAGTGGTGCTTGAACCCCATCCCAGTTTCCTTTGCAGTGCACATCTCCACTGCCTGTTAAATTTTAGGAAATCTTGTAGATGTCAAAATTGATTAATGACATTATTTTTTACCAAAGCCTCCCAGAACAAAATTATCTTCTAGGCACCTGAGTTCACGAATCTCAACCACTGTTGTTATTCTCAGATTTCACTCTCAGTTAGGTTTGTCTGGTTCTGGATATGGAATAGAAACCTAATACCAGAATATTTCTCCAAGCTTTGCTGGCTTCTCCATGAATACTATAATATGTGACTCATGCTCTTTGGCAAGGATAAGAAGCTGGATTTAAAATATGGTTTTGTACTTCTTTTGATTTCCAAATAAAACCTAATGGAAAAATATTATTTATCCCTGCGCTTTATGTGTTAACTGATACAGTGACTTGGTTGCAATAAAAAACTGTTTAATTTGCTATATCCCAAAAACCCCCACAATATTTTTACCAAGAATTTTTGAGTCTGAAAAATCTGACTAGGTTTCTCATTACAGCAACCTTTTCTGATTAGCCCTGGCAAGGAAATACTTCTCTGCTCTCCTGGTGTCCCAAAACTAGGCTTGTGCTACCTGAGAGGGTGTTTGGGATACATCTCATCGGAGACTGGCAGGAGCTATAAAGCTTCTGACCTTTTAAACACCAAAGCAAAATCTGAAATCTCCCCTTGTAAATATTCACAACTTTAAATCTCAGGCTGTGTCTCTAACCTTGTCTTTAATTAGACACCCGGGTAATATCAGAGCAGAAATAACCCGGTGTGTCAGCACCAGCGTAGCCTTCAGCAGCAGGCGCAGATGCTGTTTGGCAGCCCTGCTTCCTCCAATGCTCACATTCCTTCTGTGTGCACTCACCTTCCCCGCTGGTCTACAACACTTCACCCAGGGCTCCAGGGTGGAATAGACAAAATCCTAAAGAAATTCAGGAAGAAAAACGGATCTTGATAAAGATGCAGCTGGCGGAGTCAGAAAGAAAAGGAGATGAATGTTTCGTCTGTACATTTTATAAAGCCAGGTCAGACAACGCTGAGTTGCTCATCCTCCAAAAAACAAGGTTTATCTTGTTGCTCTTCACTCCTGTGCCCTGTTGCCATCCAAGTCAGTGCTTGTAAGTGACCTTACGGACGTCACTTACACACTCTCAATTCTTTCAAGCTACAGAATTATTGTTCCCCCTGCTCTTTGCTCTTCCCTCTAGGTTACACCAGCCAGGTGGAGGGACACCACATCAGCACAATGATAACCCAGTCATGCAGCCTTTGGCTCAAATCTGGCTTCCATCTCACCTGCCCTGAGCCCTGGCCAGGGAGTTCACATCTGCCCAAGGTCTCCCAGGCAGATTTATCCACAGTGATCTAGCCTGAAGACGAAATCATTAGTCTGTTGCACCATGCAGTCTAATTTATCCTTCTTTGCTGGAGGAAAATGGAGTGTGAAAAGAAGGCTTTTTGTCCAACTTAACTGAGCAGGACCTTCACCTATGAAATACTTTAATCTCTTCAACATTAATCTCCTTGCTAGTATGGGGATTGCCTCCTATTCTGAGGACTTTGAACACTGCTTATCTCAGGGAATGCTAATCTGAATTACTCTGTATAGGTGCTACTCTAAGACTGACAATTATAATTCAAAGCTTTGCAAAGAATAATAACTTTAAAGCCCTTTCTTTCCATATTTAATGGCATTTCTCTCATTTCCTAGTGTTTCGGGGAATTCAGGTTTTTTTCTAGTGGCTGGTTTTAGCTTTACTTAGGAAGTTCAGTATGTGACGTTGTCCCATGGGAAGGACTATTTAGATCTGTGCAAACAATGAGTGTTTTGAAGGGAAATAAAAAGTCTTTCTCATTTGCCGTCAGATGGGGAATATTCATCAAAAGTAAACTGAAAATATTTCAATCCAGACATGACCTTGCAACTGAGACAAAAACAACAACTGCTTGCAGTGTCGGGGGCTGAGTCACCTTTTGAGAGAACTGATTTGGACAGGAAAGGTTTACCTAATTTCCTAATTGTGCTCAGGGAATCAGTTTGTCCAAAAGGCTCTAAAAGACAGGCTCCAGTCGAGAGAAAAAAACGCTTCTTTTTTTTTGTCTTGAGCTTTATCCTAGCTTTTTGTTATTCCCAAAGTAGCACCAGTATCTCAGGAAACGAAAATGGGCTTGACCACTGCTACTAGAAGCTCCTTGGGAGCCAGTGGAGACTTCTGTGCTCGTGGAGACCCAAAGCCTGGAGACAGCAAGTTGAGCTGGACTTGTATTTTCTTCTGTTCGGATTCAAACAGGCAATCACGGCGAGTCAGTGGGAGGTATGGAACACTGAGCCCTCATCCATGGGGAAATAAGGGAATTTCTTAGCTTGCCAGAGATTATATAATCATAGAATCATAGAAAGGTCATCTAGTCCCAACCCCCTGACATGGGCAAGGGCACCTTCCACTAGACCAGGTTGCTCAAATCCCCATCCAGCCTGGCCTTGAACACTGCCAGGACTGGGACATCCACTACTTCTCTGGGCTACACATTCCAGTGCCTCATCTTCCTCTGAGTAAGGCATTTCTGACTAACATCTAATTTAAAGATGAAATAAGATGCTTTTAGGCACTGTTGTCCTGCGAGTTCTGAGGACTCCAAGTTTCTTCAGCATGGGAATAATGGGTAGACCTGTGCTAAGGATTGATGCGAGGTCAGTGTCCAAGTGAGCTCTCTAAAACATTCCACCTTTTTGACCAGCACCACTTTAGTCTTGCTTAGATCCATTTAAGCCATTGTTGCCTGCAAAGTGATGCTCAGAGGTGCTTGTTAGAGCACGTTAATGCTCATTGACTCTGGACTTGCTGTCTCAAACATTGTCACACTGATAAGAAGGTGAGGTGCAATCAGAAATATTTCCCAGACAGGCTCAAGGCAGAAGCCAGGGTTTCAGCTGTCACCTCACTTCTGAAGAAAAATGGTTGGACCACTTCAGTGCTGGGGCTCTGCTGCATCACTGCTACCTCATGGTGTTCTGAGGCACGCCAAAAGGCAGAGGAAGCCCCTCAGAAAGGGCATGCCAGTCTTAGAAGAGGCCACAGCCAACAAAGATTTATTTTTTTATGCCAATAGAGAAGTCCCTATGTTCCTGATGAAGTATTATATCTCTCCCGTTAGTTTTGCTACCCTTACTCTCTGAGAAGTCAACTTCCACACACAGAAAAAGAAGTAATAAAACTAAAAACCATAGCCTGCAAAATTTCTCAAGGTGTTTGAATAGGTTATTTGCTGGCACTGGAAGAGACACTGCAGTGCCAGCTGTGGAAAGAAAAGAAGCATAAGCAAAAAGCTGCATCACAGCTCATAAATGAATTTATCACACACAGACCAAAGCAAGGCAAAGAAGAAACCACCACTTTGAAAATGGGAAAGAAAAATGCAAATAGAAAGGATAAAAAAAAAAGGGATGAAAATGGAAATGGAAAGGAAAATGGAAAATTCTCACAGTATTTGTGAGAATTAGAGGTGCTAAGCCAGACAAACACACAGCCAGGACCGAGCAAACATTTACTGTTTCTTATCTGGGCAAGTTGTGTGTAGCTACTATTCTCTCGAGCCCAAGATGTCAGCTAAAGCTAGGGAAGTCTTAACGGGAGCAGGATGAAGATTAGGATTGAGGTGGAGTTTTGTTCAACTGAAAGCATGCAAAACTTGGGAATTTTGCATATGGTGGCTGTTAAGTGACTATGGAAACATGTAAACATGTCTTGCCCTTGCTTATACAACAGACTGAATTCCTGCGAGTACACAGGACCTCACTGACTGACTTGGTTGACTAAAATAGACTTGCCCTGCTTCGTCTCCTTGAGAGCACTGCAGGGACAACACAGGCAGAAGTGGGTTTCTGGTTTATGCATTATAAACATATTTTTTGTGAGTACAAACATTACCGGTGATGGAAAAGTGAGAGAAAGTGAAACACAATTTTCAAATTAGGGTTCAGTTTGTAGACTGCAGGAGGAATGTTTGGGGTGAAATCCTGAACCCACTAACTCATGCTACTGGATTCAATGAAACCATCATTGACTTTTTTATGAACTTGGTTCTCTTGCTTCAAAGACAATCAAGGCACAGTTAACCCTGACTTATTCCTGACAGTAGTTGTGCAAAGGTCAGCTGACTTTTCAGATGGAAATTTGTGACTTATTCAGGTTTAAAACAATCAGAATTCATTGGGCAGAAAAAAAGATTCTCTTGGTCTCAACTGCTGAAAAATTTAGAGACCAGAATAGATCAGATATGCNAGACAGGCCAAGAAGGCTGGTTATGTTCTTCAACATGTTGGTTTTGAGTTTTTTAAAACTTGGTGTTATGATGCCATCTGGAACTAATAAATTTCCTTATATTTACAGCAATCTCATCTTGGATTGTATTTTGACTTTGATTATATTCAAAATGACTCTTTTCAAGGACTCATCTTCATGTGACTCCTGGCCCTGCTTCCATCACAGCCTTCAGCAGTGTTGTGGCTGTTCTGGCTTCTACATCAACTGCTTTGACTCGTCCCCAGTTTGCATGGCTTTAATTCATCCCAGTACTATCCCACACCAGTTTCACTGCAAAAAATTAAATATTCCTTGTGTCATTTGTGGCTTCATCAGGATTTTTGTTTTCCAGTGCCAGTGATAAAGGGGAAAAGGGAGTGGTGGGGGATAAAGGGGAGGGAGTGTTTACTGACAGATGAATGCCTTCCCAGCCTCATCTTGGCTTTTCCTCCCACACACTTTGATTTTGCTAATATTGTCCCTCTAGTAATACATTACTTCGTGGAAACTGATTTGCCTGTATAGAGCAACACAGATCTCTGTCAGAATGACTGTGGAGCTGGGAGATATCCCTTTTCTGGGATGATTGTTTCACACTCTTGTACTGTATGCAATTTACTGAGTGAGGGTTAGGGTATGTAGAGCAAAAGGAACTACTATAAAGCATACAGTTATTGTCAGAGTCCCACAGAACTACATGAAAAATGCTCTAGGCTGCACTTAATGGCATTTTTTTTCCACTACTGCTAATGCTGACACTGGTCCAATCCTGGTTTTTTGCTTTGTGCTGTTCCACTATTGCAGAGGGGGTGAACACTTGCCCTAAGACTGAGTGCATGCACTGGGAAGAGGAGGTAAAGGCTACAGAGGCAGCAGGGCTGAAGCACTGTGTCACTTCAAGAAAGAGTGGTCCCTGCCTTCACCCCAATTTGAGTATCTGTTTAATTGCAATACTTTATGCAAGAGGGCAGGAAAGTAGAAAAGTGGCTTGGATCCATATTCTCTCCCCACCTCTTTGTGTCCCAGACTCCTGGTGAATACAATGTGGCTGGCATCAAGAACTACGACCTTCAAGGCTGCTAACAGAAAACCTGGTGTCTTATCTGATGGAGACATGGAGAGGCAGGGCTAATATTTAGATTTCTACTAACAGTAGTAGTGCTTCAAAAGACTCGCCTTTCACCTCGGCTACAAGTGACAGCAGACTAAAGGTGACTGGCAGACAGCATTGAGAACCACTTGACATTTTCATTCTTAGTGTTTGTCTTTCTATTAAGAAAATATTTTTAAAATAAATACATTAGATTTGCAAGAGACTCTTTTGATACGATTATAACAAGCCTCATAGACCTGATCTGCTCGTCTCCTGTCATAGGACTGAGGCTACCTACTGTCATCCTAGATGTTTTCTCCAACCCAAGAGTGCAGGATGAACTTGTCAGCAGCCTCTCACTGCACAGATCAGTGGAGCGGGGTGCCTGACAGCTGGGGCCCAGCTAGCTGGCTCCAAAACTGGGAGTGTGCTGGGCAGAGGACATTGCACAGAAGCTCATCAGCCTTGCTTATGGCAGGGCTTGTCAGTGGAGCAATTACACTGAGGCCGAGGTCATGTCGTGCTGCTCTGCATCCACCCCATGGATATACAGGCTCAGTGGGTGCTAAATCATGGTCTCCCTGCAGTAATTCACTGCACCAAAACCTGCACGCTCAGATAGGACTAACAAGACCTCCATGATGAGGTAATCACCACTGGGAATGGCCTGGCAGTAGACACCCCTGGGATATGCTTGAAAGAAATGAAAAGAGGAATGGGATGAAAGAGTAACACCTTGTATATCCTAGAATCACAGAATGGTTTGGGTTGGAAGAGCACCGTGGAGATCATCTAGTTCCAACCCCTGGCTGTGGCTAGCGATGCCTTCCACTAGACCAGGTTGCTCAGGGTCCCACCCAGCCTGGCCTTGAACACCTCCAGGGATATGAACAGATTGGAAGCACCCCATTAAAAAACTGGGGATAGTTACATTTCTCAGACCGGCTTAAGCCAGCGCTAACAGCGCAGAAAATCAAGGCTGGCAAAGCAAATATATGTCAAATGTAACTGTCCTGCCTTCACCTCTGCTAATGCAATGAGCAGCCATTTCCTGCAGTAGCTGAAGTGATTTTCAAGGATAACTTAGGGCATTTCATGCTAATCTAATCTGCGAGCGAGGGCTATCAGACACTGACACCCCCGTTTGCCAAATTCAGACTGACTAATGCTTCCCTGACCTTGGCTCCTGTTACCATATGAATCCGTGCAGTGCAGGAGAATTGGCAGCGTGACAGCAAGACAGGCACTTCATCTTCAAGGCATTTTATTTAGCATTCCTGTGAAAAGTGGGGGTATTAAGATGCCTGGTTTACAGAGAGGGTAGAGGTGACAAAGGACTGTGCCCTGGGCCGGGGGCCGCCGGCTTTGGGTCTGGAATTCCAGCTCAGGAATGTCCTAAGGCGAAACCCTCTCTACATCTCCTTCTTGCGGTCCCAGAAACAACAGCCTTGTCCTTTTCTGACATTGCAGTGCCTTTTTTCCCTCTTATTGGAAAATAATCTCATCAAGGCAGGATTCACCTTCATTTAATGTCTTCTCACAGCTTCTGTGAGCCTTTAGCCAAAAATTGTGTCAAAGCACATAGCTGGGATTAACTCCTTGTGCTCCTTTATCCTAATATAAAGCAGAATTTGGATTGAGATCACCAGCAGGGTGGAGTGCTTTTTCTTGAATTTCTTGTAGGAACTGTTCAAGACTCTAGGACACCCAGGAGATGCAATTAAAAGAAAAAAATCCAAAGGTCTAAAATGGTATTTTTAATCCGGGATATTTCCGCCATGGCTTGTTAGCACTGTGATCCTTTGCCTGCTTTCTGGGGCAGAGGGAGGCAAGAATTTGATTTTTTTTTTTTTTTTT
>VYZQ01030213.1:35724-57372 GCA_013400655.1 Mystacornis crossleyi
TTTTTTTTTTTTTTTTTGCTAAAGGAATAGTACATGCTGTTTCCCTCTGCTGAAAATAGTTTTAACGTGAATTGGTCTAAAAGATCTCAGAAGCAGACTTCATGCTGAACCAGAGATTTATCCTGTATTCCAGATAGAGGGATGTCATCATGTTGTTTTTCTCTTTGGCAAAGGGGTCAGGATCCATCCAGAGCAGCTGCCGTTGCTGCGCGTCAGAGGCAGCCTCATCAAAAACCCTTCCTGAGTGGAAGCATTTGGGTTTGCTTCCAAGGCTTCCTCCCTGGGCCTCCCAGAAACCAGGCTGGCCCTGGCTTAGCTTTCTTTCTAACAAGTGAACCAGTGAGGGAAAAATAAAAGCCGAGGTGTAAACAGAGTCTTTTCTTTTCCTCATATGATCCTGCAAAGCACTGAGTATTTTGACCCCACTCTAATAAAACACTTGCTTAATGCCATGCACAGAGCAATTCCTTAGAGTTCACTGAGTATTCACTTAAGATTATGCAGATTTGGGTCAGTACTTTGCTGAATTCAGCCCAGGCTTCTGACCAGCAGCTGCGGGGAGCAGCTTGTCTGTCCCGGGGAGTGCACAGGCAGCTCTTCTCAGCCGCTGTATAACCATTTATAGCTCTGGCTGGGTTTGATGCATTCATGGAACTCCCTCTGGTGGATACCTTCCCGGGATTTTTTTTTTTGTCGATGGAGCTCCTTTGCCGAGGCCTTTTTCCTAATGACAGATTGTTAATGGCAAAGGAGGTGTTACATTTTTCGTCTTAAAAACTAGGATTGAGGGGTTAGATTTCTGTGTAAACCACTGAGGCTTTTCAGCACTGAACCCCAAGTGTTTTTGCTTCCCCCCAGTTTTTCTCCAACCTTTGTGATGTTCAACACTGCTGTCACATGCTGTGTAAAAATAACAATTAATCAGGCCCACATTTTTTTTTGGCTGAGTAGGCAGGGTTCCTGGTCTGCTCCCAGTTATGGCTTCTTTTTTGAAGTTTAATGGCAAATACAGAAGCAAATCCCAGGGAAAGGGAGCAGTGCCCATGACTCCTGATGCCCAGAGTAGTACCCTAACCACTATTTGTGCATTACTACACTAAGCTATTTCTGTTTCTCCTCTGGTTGACTCATGTTAAGTTACTTGCCCAGTGGAGGTAAGGATGGAAACTGCACCCAGAGCTGCGGGCTGGTAGTGGTGTATTTGGTGGGAAATGCTGGTGTGGCTTCCCCCAAGCTGCACTGATGCTGGGCAGATATGGAGAGGTCCTTGAAGGTATTGGAACTGCTCTGGGGTGTCCGTATAGCTCTTTGGCAGAGGAAGAAATGCAGGCTGATTATGTATCCAGACAAACCCTCCTTTCTGTAAAACCAGGATACCACAGGTATCTAAAATGGAAGCAACCAACCCAAACAGGTCAGTGATCAAGAAAAATCAGAGTTATGCATTTGCTGTCTTTGTTTAGTCACAAAGAATAAGGCTGTGACTAAAGGGTTTAATGAAAACAAAATACAAACCACAAATCACGGGATATTGTATATATATCTCTTCAAAACTTTTCTGTTGTTTTCACTGCTACAGTAGCTCATTTCACTGATCAGTAGTCTAACTTGAAGATGTACTATTTAGACACCAGACCTGAAAGTTAAGCCATACTGATTTAAGAGGTGGGTTGTTCTATATTTCAGCAACTTCAAAACCTTTCTTTTGGCTTCTTTTTAACAAGATGACTTCTTGGTGAACTGAGATCCATAGTTGCAAGTAGCAGTGTTCTGAGGACGTTCATCAGTATATTTAACTGAGAATTCTTCTTTAATGAGGGAAGAATTGCTTTATATTTAACAAGAAAATATGGAGAACGTTGTATAAATTCCATTTGAACTCTTGTTATATGGTCATACAGTTTGTGTTCCAATTCTATAATGTTCCCTACAACTTTTAGGGAACAATCACTTCTGGCAGACAGAATTGAAGTAACCCAGAAGTGGCAACAGTAACAAGGGTTATGCACTGGGTCACAAGTAATGGCAATGTCACAGAAAATATGGAGTAGATGGGAGGAGATTAAAACCAACATTAGGGCAGGTGAATAATAAGAATAAATGGTCTACATTCTTAGTCTTGGCTGTGATGGGGACTTGGGACCATGGAAATGATAGAGAATGTCTTTGGAAATGGCTGGAGGAGTCAAGCTCTGTGGAAGAGAAATGACGAAATGGGAACACTGGGTAGGGAACAGTTGGGATGACCTCTGCACTCACCTTGGAGTGAACAATAATACACCGTGAGCAGGATCTCTGATCCCCTACATATTTTCATGACTTCTCTTCCCGTTCTTTTCTCTCCCCTTATCCCTTTTGCTATCACTAATATGGGTATATTTTAGAACATTATTATCTCATTCTACAGCTTTCATTGGTTTAAGAGCCAAACATCACCTTATTACTGCAAAGAAAATATATCCAAGAGAAACAGTTGGGTTGCACAGCTCTCTCAGAGCTAGCATGTAAACCACTGGACTGGAACATAGTAAACAGTGAAATGCTAGGAACTACAATTTGGATGAAAGTAATCTATTAAAAGAAATGTTGGCACACATGATTCTAATGAATGCAAGTTATCATTTCTCTCCTGATTTAGGTTTGAAGATTTTCTATGTGGCTGAATTTTGAAACAAAGAAAAGGCCTAAGTGGCTATTGAATACACTGCTATTTTATGTATTTTATAACATAGTAGATTTGCCAAGGACAGTCTTTCATCTGATGGAAATTGGCTCTTCAGTTAACTTGTGGCACAGATACACAGAGCTACTGAAATACATACTTGAGAGGCAAAACACAATATACAGCTTTGACTTGGCAAAACAAACATATCAGCTTTAATCACAAGTAATGCTGATCCCTTGCAGACAAAATTTGGCCATGAATAATGGATTTCATTTGCACAGAGATATCCAGGTCTTCATGCAGAGCTGCACTGCTTTTTGTTGGCCTTTTCCCAGAATAAAAGTTGTGCTGGCTCTTTTCTTCTTTGCTGTTGGATTAGGAGCACTAGATGCCCAAGGGATGCAGATCAGATCCAAAACCTGCCTGGCATGCATTGCTGGCAACTCAGCTCATCAAAAAAATGTGGATTGGCTTCTCCCACACAGGCAGGTTTGCAAAGATAAGAGTTTCTCTTTCAAATTTTCCTCATGGGCATTTCAAATATTCCATCTCCAAGCTTTTTTTTGCTGTAAAAACAAAGACCAGAATGGTTCGGGTTTTGTTTTAAAGGACAAGAGAAGTGGCATAAAAGCAACATCTGCCGGAGACGTACATTTGTAAGAGGGAAAGTACAACTGCAGTTTGCCTCAGTGAATGTGCCAGTGATAAACAACACACATCTCAAAGACTTGATGGAGGTAGGTCTCAAACAGGCCACCACCAGGATGTTTGTTTTTATTTATCTGTACTTCTTTTGCTTTGCAAGCTGCAGAGAAAACCCAACAATCAGCTGTTAAAAAAAAAAAAGCTTTTCAGTTCTTCTCAGTCCAGCTTAAACCAAGATGACCCAAAAAGGGACATTCCACTTATATTTTCTTCTGAACTTAATTTTCTCAGCTGGTCCTGGGAATGACAGAAAACGTCTGCTGTCAGAAAGCTTCAGATTCATTTTTTCTATTTTATCTAGATGTGGGTTTTTTTCCCCACAGCATGGTTCAAACATGGTACACTCACTGACTAGGACATGAGTGGGAGAATATCATCTGCATGGACAAAATTATAACAGCTGAGAGGTTTTTTTAAACAGTCAGTATAGTTGTGGCTCTGATAGATGCCCTGTAGCACCTTGGTTACACAGCAAATATGAAATAGTTCAACAGCAAATAAAAAGTGACACATGGACTTGAAAGATCTGTTAGTAACAGAAATGTGAGCACTTGTTGGCACTGAGTTTAAGATCAGAAGATCAACTTAAGATGAGAAGGTCAGAAGATCACCTGTTTTGACCTCTGATACAATGCAAGCTGTAGTGTATGGAGAGTATGGATTTCTGCGTATGGAGAGCAAAGTCTTGCCTTTGGAGTGCCAAAAGTGTGTCCAGTTTGTCTTTACAATTTCAAAAGATAACAATTTCAGACAATTCCCAAGGTCCTTGGCTCTTTGTCTCTCTCCCCAGGTGAGAAAGATGGTGGCAGAAGTCTGGAACCCCAAATCCATTACCAGCTATGAAAGCAGAGAAGTGTTAACAAAGACGCAGTACATCAGATAGTAACAGAGAAGATAAAAAATGCCAAGGAATGCCAAGGAATGCCAAGTGTTACTGAAAGTGTTGTCTGTAGAAGCGTTTCATCAGAAAACTTTGGAAGAAGATTCACTATCCCTATAAAAATCAATTAAAGATACAGGGAGTACAGCGTGGCAAAAGCCTTATGTTGGATGGAGGTGTGCTTCTCGTTTTTAATCTCTGAATAGCAGGTCCACTCCACCTTCTGGGATTTCTTCTTGCGGGTCATTCTTGTCACAGCTCAGTAGATCCTCTGAGGAGGGAGATTAGACTTGTTCTTCAAACCTTCTGGGATCAAGTCTTCTGTCTGGTCCTACTTGGGTGGCTTTGCAGCACCCAGAGCAGATGTACCTCAGGAAACACAGGTAAGCGCTCACCGATATGACAGTGGTGACAATGATAATGACTGTAGCACTAAGAGCTGGTGACACCATATCTTCCAAAATAGAGTAGAGTCCTCCTGCTGTGGGGAAGGGAGGCAACTCTGTGTTCTCACCTAGTGATGACAGAGTAGTCACAAATCAGAAACTGCATCAGGTACTGAACAAAGCCCAGAACACTGGTGGTACTTAAGAAAAAAAAAAAAACCACAAAGAAGGCCACACTATCATTTATCCTAGTTAACTTCANATAATGACTGTAGCACTAAGAGCTGGTGACACCATATCTTCCAAAATAGAGTAGAGTCCTCCTGCTGTGGGGAAGGGAGGCAACTCTGTGTTCTCACCTAGTGATGACAGAGTAGTCACAAATCAGAAACTGCATCAGGTACTGAACAAAGCCCAGAACACTGGTGGTACTTAAGAAAAAAAAAAAAAGCACAAAGTAGGACACACTAGCATTTATCTCAGTTAACTTTACACATTTTCAGTGTACATGGGAACATCTGAGCTAGTATCTCTCAGCTTGCTTGCAAGGAAAAGCAAGAAATATGCTTTTTGAGGGTACAAATAATTTGCCTAATTTGTACTGTCATTACCATGAGAGAAAGTGTCTCTGAGGACAATCTAAAGGAACTTAGGGGGTGACTAGCTTGAAAATAGATGGCTGCATTCAGTCAAATGATTCTCACACCTGGTATATTTAATTCTTGGAAAAAGAAAACACATTGAATATGATTCTCTGGAAATATTCTTATGGATGGCACAAGAATTAAAAAAAAAATTAAATTATTGCCATGAATATGAGGATAGGCAGCTATAACACTTGAATTGTGAGGGCCTGAAAATAGTTTTGGAGTAGTTCCATTCCTGAGAGAAGTTTGACACCCTTTGACCTTGATTTATCTTAATCAATTAATTGGGGCTGCCCGTGACAGTGACAATGACCCTTACCCTGGGGTTAGACACTTGCTGCATGCATACAATATTCTCTAGAACTGTGAACACCCAAGATGTGTCACTTGGAAATCCACTCCAGACAAGTGATACTATTAAACTGGATTTTTACTCATGATCAATTTACAAGTGGGGTTTTTTTCTGAGAATACTGCTCAAAAGCAGCTCATGGGTCCGGCAGTACCAACTATGTCACTCTTTTCCCCTCTTATCCAAATCAGTGCCAGGCACCTCCTGCCTCAGAGCTCTCTGGTACTGTCCCTCACTAAGGGCCTCCATCAGGAGTGTGCTGAGCATGGTATGGACATATGTGCTCACCCTGAAATCCTGTGCTTGGGTTAATAATGTGACCAGATTGCTTTAAAATCTATGTCTGAGCCTACTTTCTGTTCACCTTCCCAACTCCTGGTTTATCGACATTTCTGCCTAATTCACCCCTACTTTATAGAAAAATCTCACACTGGCATTAATTTTTAAAATTACCTGATCACTGTGGAAAGAAAGCCCATGCTTGATGCAGCATATTTGCCCCTCTGCCTAAGCAGTGATAAGTCTGATTTTTGCACAGAAAACCATACATATTCTCTCTGCAGAGGTGGGATGATTATGCAAGGCCTGACTGCGGAATCCTACTCTCAAAGTACGAGCAGAAACAAGACACACACTCCATTTTTCCTGGTCCCTTTTAACCCTAAGCTTGTTTTCTTTCCTTTGGCACAGATGATTATTTATGCATATACTTATATAAAAATATATATTGTGTTCTGCATACCTATATCTCTCTGTTGACTCTGTTAGCAAAAGGAATACCAACATGTTATGTTACGTGTGGAATTTCATCTAAGTTCAAAGGACAGCGCACTGTGCTTTCTAAAGGAGATATCCTTATGTACCTTATGTATCCTTACGTATTTCCGTGGGGAATCTTCCAAAATGAGGAAACACAAGCTTCAAATAGGATTCTCCTTTGAAAACTGCATTGAAATCACCATTTTTCTTGTAAGCAGAACAGTGATTATGATTAAAATTTTTAGAAATCTGAAATATGCTATGGGGTTTATTGGTGTTTCTCTTCTAAGACTTCTTTCTTCAGGGCTCAGGCTACTTTAAATGGGAGGTCTGGAAGTGTAGTCACTGCTCCTACTGTGCCGATATCCCACTGATTTCAAGATCCTACTAATTAGAGGTTCACCCCTGTTATGATGCCAGACAAAACACTCCCCAGCATAGCCAGGCTGTGAGAATGCCAGCCTTGATTTTTGCTGCAATTAGCATGCTTCTAACTAGGTAAATTTATGTTAATTTCACTGTTCCTTTGTCCTTTTCAAGTATTTTGTTTTTCCTTGCCCTTTTGTCTGGCCTTGTACAGCTCTGGGCCTGAAGCTCTGCTGTATGAACACTCATTAAATGGGAGCCCAGTGCCTCAGAACAAGGAAGGTGGGTGGTTGAATGGGGCTGCTTCTTGCTCCTCAACACAAACAAGCAGCGGCACAAAGGCCGAGATCAGCCCTCGCATTCAAGCAATAGGAAAACAAGGTCCGTGCAAAACACGAAGCGCTGCCAAAGAACCCAGGCGGTAACACCAGGGTGAGAGGCGTCTGTGAGTGCCACCACGAGGGCTTTGCCCCCTTTTGTATCGTGCTCAGCTGCTCCCAGTATGAGTCCATTTTTCACCTAACTCATCTGTTTGCTTCTGCATCTCAGCGACGGCAGCGATGGATGCATGGCAACGCCTCCGGAAGAGGGAACGCAACCGCACGGTGCTCGTGTCCATCTGGGCTGCCGCTGCATGCAAGCCCTCTCTTTCAGTGAGTAAATGACATGTTCACAGCACACCTGCCCTCCCCACACAGGGGCAGGCTCCGGGGGAGCCAGGCCCTCTGCAAAGGCAGAACAGAGGGCTATGCAGGCTTCTTTCTCTGCAGGACAGACTTTTGCCATTCAGTTACGCTGCCTCCAATTTTAATGGCAAAGGGATGCCAGCTCAGATAGCCACAGTGCTGGCTCCACTCTTCCTTGTCAGACTGGTGGGAAGCAAGGCGCTGCAGGAGAGGGAACGACGTTGACATCTCTGCACCTCAGGCTTTTCTTCTCATCAAGCTGCAGCTATGTGTCCTCAAGACCCTCATAGCTCTGCTCTGACTGGCCAGATCTTGTCTCTCTTCAAGCTGCTTCTGATAAAGCCAGCTTTATCCTGTATTTGTTTATATTTCCCATGATCCTACTTACATTTTATATCTGAGCCTTAAACTTACAATTTTTCTCTGGAATTCCTCTTGAAGGCCTAATTCTCTTTTCTTTTGTAAGAAATCAGCCAGCACATCCTGGATGGAGTGCAGGGCAGTTCTGCTTCGTTTATGGCATTTAAAATTGAGGAGTCCACAAACCTCCTGATGTCCCCATTTTTTAATATAGCTGAATAAAACCAAGAAGCTCTCATACCTTTGAAAAGACAGGCTGTTCATATATTTTGAATAGTGTGGGTTTTGACTATCTCCTTCTCATCTACTCAAGAAAAGCTTTAAAAATTTTTAGCACAAAACTGCCTTAATGTATCTGATGTGTTACAATGCATGGGCATATGTATGCAGAATTTTACGGGACTTTTGCTATTTTTTTCCTTTTATACAAACAATGCACTGAAACTAATCTTCCCCATGAGTACATGGAGTGATTTGGAAAGAAGCTGAGATCAGCATTTGAAGGCATTCCTATAAAAAGTCACTGTGAGTACTGTCTACTGTGGGTGGGATCAAAATGTCATTTCCAAATCTGAGTGCAGTAGAGTCTCTCTCTGACTGAGGTTAAGTGCTTGTCCTCTGAAAAGATGTTGCTTCTATCAGGACAAACTGACTTGAATGACCCAAGTCCAGAAAAGTTGAGTACTTGGCTCTTTGCAAAGCAGAAGGGATCACATCATGCAGGCGTGCTGGTGGAACAGGGCTGTGGGGTATGCAAACAACCCGGGCACTTCAGGATTTTTATCTTTTCTAGTGGCTGAAAATACTTATCTGACTTGATATTTGGATCTTCCTGACATCAAGGAAGTGGAAATCTGCATGTTGGCTCTGTGAGAACTGAATCTTGTTGCTGGGACTTTGCTGAAATAGCCATGTGGTAGCAGATAGAGTTCATACCCCAGCCCTAGGGAAAAGATTCTGGGATGTTGTCTTGAAAATAAACTGGAGATGAATCACTGCTTAAATTCTGAGTCACTGACACTAGTAACTTTGCTTTTACTGAGATATAAAAAATACTGCTGTTACCTCATAAAATAACATTCAGTAATCATGAAAGACAGAGCACATGGTCCAGAGCTCAGCCCTTCTTTCACTCCCTATAGGTGCCAGACAGTGTGAAGAAGAGCTGGAGTCTGGGAAAAGACTGTGAAAATTCATCCTGTAGCATAAAATACAGTATTTGCCCTACACTGTGGAAGTCCCAGCTGCTGCTGGTTTATTAGGTAAAATGAGATGTAGGGTCTAACCTTTCAAGTATCTTTGTCAGATAATTCAGTTGGATTCATCAGTTCAGAATTTCATTTTTCAACAGTTTTCATAGTTCTTCTTATTGTTAAGATGGGAAAGAGTAAAACAAGGAGAAGTGGGGCTAGATACTATGAAAACACAGGTCTGGAAAACCCACCAGACTCATTTTGGAAGTGTATTTCTGGCTTTCAGATGGGAGTCATTTCACACGCTGAGAAAACCAGGGAAGAATGGCAATTCATATATAACAGATGGTTTGAATATACACACAAAGATAAGGTATTTGTATACATTTTTATATGTGTGTGCTTAGCTGAGGAATGAAGGTTTTCTAGCTTTTTTTTTGCTTTTTTTTGTTTGAGGACAAATGTACCATGCTTATTGAACATTTTTGTTTGGAAACCTTCTTGTGAACAAAGACTATACACAAAGTCCTACTTCACTGTAGAAGCAGAAACAAAGACAACCCATTAGCCATTGTTCAAACTAAAGACAATTGAACAAATTTGTTCAAAAATTCAAGTACTCAGCCCACAAGAAGTTTGGTTTTCAGCCGCATGCTAAAGTCAGGTTTGTTTCTGCTCCCTTCCTCTTGGCTTTTTTTTCCCTTTGGGGCTGCAGCTCTTCGAGGCAGACCCAAGCACAACAGCTGTGTTCATGCCAGCCCTTTCCCTGCGCTGATACTGATACAGGGTTGGCACAGGCTGGAGTTCTGGATGAGCACCAAGGAATGTACAAGTGACATATACTACACAACTGTGTGCTGTGCCAGGCTCAGGGGTCATAGTTTGAGGACAGGTAGATGTCTTTAGACCTGGACTGTCACCTTCTTGACCTTACTATAAACAAAGTTCCAGTTTATCTTCCTAATCAAAGAGATAGGTATTGCAGCTCTCTGCTCTTCCTCAGACTGGAAGAGGGAAAAGAGATGAAACCCTGGGAGCTGGTCAATGTCTGCAAGGTCTTACTGTAGTGCAGGACTGAACTAGCAGACCTGCACACCCAGAGGACTGGCTTGTGTATCAAGGGAAATCTGACAGCCACATTTTACTATAAATCATGTGATTTTTCATTACTAGGAAATGAGCTTCAGGAGATCTTTAGGAATACACAAGGTCAAAGTTCCTTTGGTGCTCAGTGGAAACACATAGGCTACAGTATGTTCTTTACTCAGATGTGACAATGTGAAGACCAGGAATTACCTGCCCCCTTGAATGCAGCAAAGGTGTATGACCCTGGAAGGTACATACTGAGATCATGTGGCTCCCTGTAAGCAGTTCTGTGTGCCTCTAAGCCCGTTCCCACACAGAGGGCCTACGAGTCTCCCATTTCTTCACACAAGGTGGATTTTATGCTTAGGCATTTCTGGCTGGTAATCAGGCACTGTAATTCCTTCTGTCACGAAGCCGTATGCCAAGAAATCTCACTAGATCAGGCAATTAGCAGTAAAATCTCCAGCTGTTCTTAAAGGTCTCTGCCTGCAATTTTCTCTCTCCAGCCCTGAAATTCACCCTGCAGCTCATCAGAGCCAGCCTCATCCATCCTTCCATTCATCAAGTCCTGTACTGTGGCATGGAACCCCTTCTTGTCCTGGGCAAATGGCTGTCCTCTGTCACTGATAATTTCACAATGCCTGTGATCTGTAAGAATGTCCTGGAGGAGCAAAATACAACAACTTCATGTAGCAGATTGCCCAGAGCCTTCTTCACTCCACACAGCTGGCAGAAGGCATCTCTCTATCTATCTCCACTGGGCATGAGGCATTCAGTATAGATAAAGGCAGAAAAATAAAGGGTTTTGTCCCAGATGTGAATCAGTTGGATCTGGGCAAACAAACTCAACAAGGAGGAAATCAGGAAATATCACCAAGTTACAGTGGAAACAAAGAAGGGAGTGAATGTGCTTGAAAAAGAAGTATCAAGTTCTGTCTGTGGAACCAAGATCCATGCTGAGGGCCCATGTACCATCAGGCTGGTGGTACTAAGGGTAAGGAAATACAAAGGCATTTAGCTGCACTGTGCCAAAAATTGGTATCTAAGCACATTACTGCGGAAGTAGGACATGGGTTCCTCACTCTGATTAGCACTGAAATGCAAAGGTAGAGCCCTCAGCCAGAACTGTTCATAAATCTTTTGCCTTTTACTTAAGAGGATAAAACCTAAAGTTTTCATGAAAGTCATTAAACATCTTATCACAACTTATTTTTTCTGTTAGTGTTTCTATTGTGCATTTTTACATTAGAGCCTGGTAAAACCACATTGGTTTGCAGATAGTATTGTAAAAGGTGGACTCTCCACAGCTGCCACAGAGGGAAAAGGAAAAATAGAAGCCCCTCCATGTATCTAGCTGAAGTGTAATTTAACCTTAACACTGAATAAGTTACCACAGCTTTATACCCCTGAGAAGCACTGTTGCATTTTAATGGCTGGTATGCAAACAGCAAAGATGTCAGGACAAACACTGGGCAGCAGCAGAGATTTTTCTGCCCTTTCTCTTCAGCCATCTGTGACACAAGAGTTCTCAATTCCATGGAGCTAGTCCATGATATTCAGAAACCTAGAAACACAGCCTAATACTTTATTTTTCAAACCTGAGCCAAGGAGAATGTGAAAATCTCAGAAAGTGCCTCTGTTTTTGACTAAATCTCCATAGATTTCCTGTCCTGAATGATGACCTTCAGCAACTGAATAAAATAGCTTTATGTATCTTCAAATCAAAACTAACTTCTATGAAACATCTCTTTAACTCAGTTATTAACTGGAGGAATGAATCTGGCTTCTTTGAACCAAAAAAACCCACCAAAAACAACTCCTTCCGAAGATGAACGGGATAAAAAAAATGGAATTTCCAAATGTACCTTTTTTACTTAAGACATTAATCTAAGAACTCAAAAAAGAACATGGATTTCTGTAAATTAAATGATAATTTGATGTAGGGGGTTGTTGCAGCAGAGCAGTTGTCTTTGAAGAGTGTCACTTCACTGCTTTTTGCTTTTTGGCTTCATCTTCATCTCTGAATGCCAAATTTACTTATAATACCATTACTTACGCTCAGGCAAGCTGCAGTTGTAGAATAATATCATTTCGAGACCTAAGGACCAGGAAGATTTGCCAGCTTCAAAAGATTAAGCAGCACCAGGAGAGCCTAAGCTCTGCAGGGTCCTTCATAAGCCTGTGTATAAACCCAAACCTGTGGACACAGAAAGTCAGGACTGGTTTTCCAGCTTGTATGACCCCACATGCCGACTAAGGACAGTGCAGACAGACAAAGGAATCCTAATCCAAGCTTCCAGCAGTAGCTTGTTTCAGTCTGGAATAAGAGTGTGAAATGTATGGCTATACAGGTGAGAAGCAGTAGTCAATTATTAGATTATTTATAGCAGCCTTCCAGTCCTTCTAGCACCTTCCAGCACCTGAAGGGGATACAAGAGAGGCAGAGAGGGATTTTCCACAAGGATGTGTAGTGATAGGACAAGAGGGAATGGCTTCAAAGGAGAGTAGGTTTAGATAGGATACTAGGAAGAAATTCTTTACTGTGAGCGGGGTGAGGCACTGGTACAGGCTGCCCAGAGAAGCTGTGGATGCCCCATCCCTGGAAGTGTTCAAGGCCAGGTTGGATGGGGCCCTGAGCAACCTGGTCTGGTGGAAGGTGTCCCTGGCCACGGCAGGCGAGTTGGAAGTAGATGATGTTTAAGATCCTTTCCAACACAAACCCTTCTATGATTCTGTTGTTGATTCTATGACAACCAGAATGCAATAGATAGCTACTAGATTTGCCACTGTTTTCCTTACAATGCAAAGAAATTCTTTTTTGGCTCTTATCTTCAGGAGTGAAGAATTGCCTCAAGAAGAAATTTTACAGTTCATAAAGTTCCCAAAAGTATTTTTCAAGCCTTCTCTTTCCTTCCAGTGTTACTTTTCCTCTCAGGTCCCATAGGTAAATTGCTATTAATTTTACAAAACCACACACCCTATACTGAAAAATGAGCAGATACCACAACATTAATTTCCATGGATGTACTCAAGCCTCAAGACTGCTTTCAGCTGTTGAGTCTAGTTTCAAATTGCCAAACCATTCCAAATATCCACTCCATATAATAATCTTTTTGCTTAGCCTAGCATATAAAGCAGCTCTCTAATAAAGTTTCTTTTCCTCATTCTACCTTTCTAACCTTGTAATCATATACCTCAAAATATTCACTATAAGCAAGGAAGAAACTCCATTTGTGTTGCATTTTTGTGTGGACATATTGTGCTCCCCCAAATGTGACCCTCTGTCACTCCAGAGGCACTGGAAATGGGTTCTCCAGCACCTGTGTGGGACTGACTCATCTCCCCCATTTTAGCATTTAAAAAGGGTGTTAAGCAGTTATAGAGCAGCCTTGATTTTTAGATTTCTGGTTTTGGATTACTAAATTCAGGTAAGAAAAATATGAACTTTAGAACCATATTTTATATAAGATAAATCAAAGTGTTACCAAGCAATAGCATTAGAATTGCAGAGGCTTTTAGGAAATTTAAGCACCGAGTGAGTTCTTCACTCCACATTTGTATGTGATTCATGTTTCTAGCTCTACAGGCTTGCAAGCTCCCTCTGCCCCACACCTCAGGTTCAGAGCCACAGAAGTCCCAAGATGTATTCCTTACACCAGGATGCCAGGACCACACATTTCTCATTCCCATGAAAACCTCCACACTGTGTGGCTTTACCAAAACTGTCCAGCTCTTTCAATAGAGTAAAAGGGAAGTGTTATTTTTCCTTGCATGTCTTTCTATCACATAGGCTCAAGATAAAGAGAACTTTAAAATCAGATCAGGCATTTCTTAGTGAAAATAACATGAGGTACAAGCCATGGAGAGTCAGGGTCAACAGATGGACAGATTCTTGTGGCATACAAATATGTTTCAACAGCAAAACTTTTATTGAACTGCAGTAGAAGCATTCATCAGTGAAATCGTCGTCTTATTTTTGGATACAATCATGATGACAAGGAGTGGGGAAGGGGGCACAGCCACTGCCATAGGCTTCACTGTCTCATGATATCAAAGCAGATTGGTCATGATAGAGTCCAAGAATAAGCAAAATGATGAGTTCATGGGGATCTCAGCCTTCCTAGGAGGAGAGGCAGGTGTCCTCTATCTCCAGGGGCAGTCAAAATTCATTCAACTGGAGAAAATCAGTGACTTTGAACATCAGTTCTATTAAAGAAGCAACAGCAACCAAAGAAACAAACAGCCATCTGAACAGGCTTTATCTGATCCTTTTCAGGCTTCATCTGTCCCCCTTCAGACTCCAGCAGCATAAGGTACAGATCTGAATGAATCAGTGAGTTTATCCTGATGGCAAGCACAGGGATATTGTACTTTGCCAGGTGGGAGTCACTTCATCCTAGGATGGGTGTTTCTAACACAGCTGATGCAAGTGCAATAAGGTGAGATGACTAGCACAGAAGAAAAATTCTACAGCAGGGCTGCTTGACACTGAGATAAATTCCAAACTTACTAGTACAGAGGTACAAGAGCTAAAACGTGGTTTTACAAGAGTAGCAAGAATCATCATTGAATTCAGTGGGTTGGAAGGGACTTTTAAAGGCCATTCTAGTCCGGGGCCCCTGCAATGAGCAGGAACACTTTCAACCAGAACAGGTTGCCCAGAGCAACATCAATGCCTGAGGCAGGAACAGGACATGTTCTTTTTTCATAGTTATAGCAGAATTTCAAAGATGCAATGGAAGAAAACATGAAGAGGTACTTTACTCTAGGCTGTTCATGAAAGGACAAAAGGAAGGGTACCCAGGCATGCTCTGACTCATGGCCTCAATTACCTTTACCTCTTCTGTCAAGCAGGTGGTCATAGGGTTGTACACTGAACTGTGGGTCTAAAAATAATGCACTTAACTCTCTCACTTTTCCACCAGTTCCCTCTGCAGAGTAACTCAGAGTACTTATTTCTTGCATATTATCTCCTCTGCACTCTTAACCGAAAAGGATATTCTGTTTCCTGTGTGTGCCTCAATATCAAAATAGACAGTTTGAAGCACTGAGAGCTGTTTTCTGTTATTTTTCACTTTCCTTTCAAACGTAAAATTCTGCAGAGCCTATTCACTCCATTTCAATGAAGATTCTGCTTCTGGTTCACATTTAAAACAGGACGTTGTGAAGGAAACAAATGTCATGCAAGAGGAAAGGTAATGATCTCACACTAGGAGACTCAGATGGATTCTAGGAAGGGGAGAAGATTGAACTGTCCCTTTTAAATGCAGTATAAACCAACAACACGTTTGTTTAGGATTGTGTGGATTTATATTGCAGCTTTGTTGCAGCACTGGCCCAGTGAGCAGTCCAGGTTAACACACTGCTCACATGGGCTGCAACTGAGCACACAAAGGCAGTAATGAACTGCCAGAAATTGGGAGTGAACAAGTCATTACTTAAACACTAATGACCCAATAATGATTATGTTAAAAATATTTTTGAAATCTAGCCACATATAATGTAATCTAATGGCAGTGTTAGGGGACGTAGAAACTAGATTTGTATGTATTACATACACAGAATATATAATTTTAAATTTCAGAGGGACTGTGTGCCATGAGGTAAGACTATGAGTAATAGGATGAAGTTATGTAAAGGAAACAGTGAATTACAGGAAAAATTAATTAACTCTGCTGAGGTAGTTTAGAGTCATAGGTTCCCAAAGGAAGCAGGAAAATNTTAAAAATATTTTTGAAATCTAGCCACATATAATGTAATCTAATGGCAGTGTTAGGGGACGTAGAAACTAGATTTGTATGTATTACATACACAGAATATATAATTTTAAATTTCAGAGGGACTGTGTGCCATGAGGTAAGACTATGAGTAATAGGATGAAGTTATGTAAAGGAAACTTTACAGTGAATTACAGGAAAAATTAATTAACTCTGCTGAGGTAGTTTAGAGTCATAGGTTCCCAAAGGAAGCAGGAAAATCACAATTTATTTGTCATCTAAGACCATTGCATTACATATTCTAGACAGTGGATGTTTGGGACCAGTCCCTTACTGGTCTCTGGATTACAGTAGCTATCTAATAGAATATTTTAATAAATTCAGCTTTCCATCAGCCTGTTTATCTAAAGGCTCAGACTTTCTAGCAGATCTACATGCCTAAAGAAATAGGGAGCTGCCTAGTGCGATTTTAAAAAGCACCTTAGAAGAAAGATCATGTGTCCTATCTGCCTTGTTTTTGGAGTGTAATCTCTAGTACAACAGTGAAGAGTGCATGAGTGCCATTAAACCAAACTTCCAATGAATAAAATTATCTTGGTACAAGCATTGTTAGGGAAATGATAAACAAGAGACTGTGGAGGTGCCTTCCCCTGCCCCTCCTCAGGTCTGCTCTGTGATCTCAGGGACCCCTGTTAGGCCTTGGCCTTTGTCTGATGAGCCAGGTGATGAAGTGTCCCTTGATCTTATCAGGTACTACAGATGCCTGGCTAAATGAAGGAGAAGAACAGGAATAATCCGTCATCCCCTGACAACCCTGGAAGGTTCCCCACCTGAGTCACAGTCTCCAGTACCACTGTTATTGCCAAACCCTTCTGCACCCTTACTGTTTGCACCCTCACCTTTTTTCATCCCTGACCTGTGTAAATGGTTCTGAACTGATTCTGATCCCATTTTCCTTTGTACGCTCCATCCATGCAATCAGAGTGAGCCTTGCCATTGAACTATCTCAAGTCATGCTTCCACAGATTTGTATTAAAACCTGCTTTTGCTAAAACCTTTGAGGGTGATTTTTTAAGTGGCCTAAACCACTCATTTGCGACAACTGCTGTAGTCAGCAGGATCCTAAATCATGATTTGTGACAGATACTATACTTAAATATAAATTTGGAATTTCTGGTATGACAACTCAGTGCTATCATATAGAATAGTGAGTAGAAAATTTCAATTGAAATTGAAAAGACTGTTTTCCAGCTTTTCATCTATCAAATATGTGGGAATAACAAGTAGGCAGTTATTGCTTTGAGGGTGTTTCTGGGGGTCCTCTCCTTGGTGGTGAATGATGGAAAGGACAATATTTTCCACTGAATTTAGATACTTAAATTTTTTAATAAATTACTACTATTTAGTTTTCATTTTTTTTCCTGACCAGAGAAAGTTTTCATCCTAATTCTATTTAACATACTCCACCTGAATCCTGGTTTATTTTTGGGGGGAGCCATTTGGGCAACTAATAATTAATTTTAATTCACAGATGACTAAGAATAAACATTACAAACCAGGACTCTCCAGAATATGTCCTCCTCCAATCAGATTTTTTAAAAGTTCTATATTATTTCAATTTCGAATATGAGGGTTATGGCATTTCATTCTTTTAACATTTAAAGTAGTGGAATAACTCCTGGAGGAGGGCTGAACACTGCTTATGTTCTGATCTCTATTAGGAAAACAAATAAAATATAGGGATGAGTATGATGTCCTTAGCTGGTATAAATCAACCTAATTTTACTGAGTACAGTGGAATGACATCATTTAACGTCAGCTGAGGATCTAACACAAGTTTGCAGGATGATTAACCTTCCTCAAATACTCCAAAGTTACTGCAGATTACATTTTTATGTGTAAGCTCTCCCTTCAGCACCTGCCAGAAAGGTTAACAAATAGATTCATCATGCTATAACTGTGATGCTTCTTTTTCCTAAAACATAAAACTTCTGGTGTGGTATGTCATTCTTAACATCTGTCAACCATATTTACTAAATGCTAAACAAAGATACATCTTTTCCAGTGACCTCTTTTTCTAACTATTCCCTTTCACATGCTTCTTCTAAACTATTCTTTCCAGGTTCAGTTCCAGGTAGAAAAGTAAAGTTTGCCAAACAGGATTAAAGACAGCCATGGCAAATCAAGTAAAATCCCAGAAGCACCCATGCCAATGAAAGTTGAAAAAATGAAGCAAAGGGTCCCTTTGCTCCTACAGGAAATCAGTGGAAGCAAAATTTCTGAAGAACACTATTATCACAGTGAGCAATTCTAGAAACATCTGCTGCTGTGTTCCTCGTGTTATGACCATTTTGATTGTGGCTGTCCTGGGTTCAGCTGGGATAGAGTTAATTTTCTTCCTAGTGCCTGGCATAGCTCTGTGTTTTGGATTTAGGATGAGAATCTAAATCTGATGACTCTGATGAAGCAGAGATTCCCAGTAATTACTTCTTGGATGTTATAAATTATAAATAAACAGTAAGACAGGCCGAGGGTGATCAGAGGCTTTGCAGTTATCTCAAGTTAATCTGTGTAAGGTCATTTGTTGTAAATTTGCTTGTTCAGCTGCAGTCTCTAATGCTGTCTCATATCTGTCTAGTTAGGTTTCTTCCTAGCCAAGAAAGTCATCTGCTAGAACATGGTTCCTTTTATTTACTCAGACTTTTTTTCCCCCTAGCCCAGTATTGAGCTTATTTGATAGCTTCTTTATCCAAAATGAGATCTTTCCACCCTCCCCTGAAAGCAAACTGAAGAGGATCATACATCTATGACTGAGTCTAAATGATTTTTTCTTTAAATATACAAGGAACATAAAAGGTAACTTTATGTAACTAATTTGCTTTTTGTAATTAATCTGCTTTGTTTTACAAAAATTTCTGCCATCTTTTCATAGTTTAAAAAATTTAATAATTAAAAAAATACTGAATTTATTTCTGAATCTACAGTGGTCATCAAAATAACCATCAAACATATTTCTGCAATGAAATCAAGATATACTGCTGCAATTCTTTTTCATAGTAAGTGGCAGCTTAGAAGACATCCTTGAAAAGCAAGGATAACACAGGGACAGGAATACCAGCTAAGCAGTGTGGCTGACCAAGTGCTCAGTGCTTGAGCCTGAATTCTGGTCCTTCTTTATTTGGGAGTGTTGGTGCACCCTTATAGTCCACAAACTTCTAATAGGACCTTGGACATGTCACTGAGGAAAATAAGGCACCAAGACTCTCACAGGACATTTCTCCTTTCATTGCAAGGGGTGTTGTGGGTTACAAGTCACACATACAGTGTTGTGACAGCTGAGATGGGCTATACATAGGGATAGAAGACTTTTACACCCCCAGCTCACTTACGTCTGATTTGCATGAGTCAGATCAAATAAGGATTGACTCAATGTACTTTTAAAATACCTTGAAAAGTCAAAAACATGGTTTGAAAGCAATGAGAGATTTTTGTTTCTGAGATGCTGTTCAGCAAATGATGGGCTATCAGAAACTCTTCCATTTTACAGATGTTTGCCCCCAGCCTTGAGATGCAAGGAAAGGGCATCCTGACTTATGCACAAAAGCATCCTGGCCTGTGTCAGCAACAGTGTGGCCAGCAGGACCAGGGCAGGGATTGTCCCCCTGTACTCGGCACTGGTGAGGCCACACCTCGAATCCTGTGCTCAGTTCTGGGCCCCTCACTGCAAGAAAGACACTGAGGAGTTGGGGCGTGTCCAGAGAAGGGCAGTGGAGCTGGGGAAGGGTCTGGAGCACAAATCTTTTTAGGAGTGGCTGAGGAAGCGGAAGGTGTTTATCCAAGAGAAAAGGAGGCTCGGGGGGTTCCTTTTGCTCTCTACAAGTGCCTGAAAGGAGGGTACAGCCAGGTGAGGGTCAGTCTCTTCTCCCACATAACAGGTGGTAGGACAAGATGAAATGGCCTCAAGTTGCATCAGGACTGGATATTAGGAAAAATTTCTTCATGGAAAGCATGGTCAAACACTGAAACAGGCTGCCCAGGGAAGTGATGAAGTCACCATCCCTGGAGATATCTAAAAGATGTGTAGGTGTGGCATTTAGGGACATAGTTTGCTAATGGACTTGGCAGTGCTAGATTAACAGTTGAATGTAATTATCTTAAAAATTTTTCCAACCTAAATGATTCCCTGATTCAAAAAATTCATTGTTTTTATGGCTCACAGAGCATGGTCTTCATCCAGAATAAACTTAACTAGTTAATTACATATAGATTACATAATATATAAACACATAAAGTTATTTCTATGAGTCATGCAAATAGGTGAGCAAAATTTTTTTTATATAAAACCCACTTTTATTATGAAATTGAGCAGAGCAAACCTCTGTGTGTCATGGAGGGCAGCAAAGACAGTTTGGCCGTGGCACCAGGATCAGCCCATCTCAGTCACTCTGATGCTGTGAGTTAAGCAGCCTTGTTCTGGGCAGCTAAGCTCTCTCCGCGGATGGCCTAGTGCCATTTCTGCTCAGTGCTTACTTGGGTCTTGTAGAAAAACCACTGAATTATCCTCTGTATTTTCAACTGTACTCATATTCTGGAAAGAGTCATCCAGTTAACATAGTAGGGAAAAATCCTATCCCCAGTGAAATCACTGAACATGTCATCACAGATTTAGAAGATTACAGGGAGCCAGTGCAGTCCTCTCTGCTCAGATCAGCTACATTAGAATGAGCTGCAGCATCCTGAACTCTTTAATTCCTTGTCAGAAAAAGGGCACTACGACAGAGAAGTTTATAACAAAGTATGTACAGTATTTTTTTTCTTAAATAATAAGAGGTTAAAATTTTTAACCTGCTGCCAGATAAGCATACAATAACTGGGACTCTTAATTCCCTGCATAAGTGAAGCCTCAACCACCTCCAGAACAAAGTACTCCAAAACCAAACTCCAGAACCAATTAGTCAAAAAAGGATTTATTTCAATGTAGAAAATTATTTCTGTGTGTAGCACCGAACAGTGGTAGTTTCCCTAATAGATGCTCTAAATGTCAGCTCGCTGATGATCTGGTACTGACAGTATTTGGGCCATGGGAGCAAGCCCTGTGGAAGGGCTCAGGGTACACCAGCAGTTCTGTACCATTCCCTTGGCCAGTTTAATAATCCAAGCAGTGCATACAGCATCAAGAAAAGATATGTGTCTCTGAAACAGGGTCCAAAAGATTTTTCTCTATTTACCACTCCCTATAAACATTTTCCAAAACGTGTCACTTGATTTGTTCCTGCTCAAACCACAGTGCTTTGACTGGCCCATTGATACAAAACCCACAATATTCTGCTTTCTTAGAATAGGCATCAGAGAGAACAGTAAGGGTCTAAACTGATCTTGTCTTCCACCAAGTTCACTAAGTAAATTTCACTGAGCTGTTGGCACATCTGCTGGGTTTATGTCCTGGCTGCTGGCTTAGGAGGCCAGGGTTGGTTTGGGAGCCAGGGCAGGTTCACCCCATGCTTTGTATGTCCTCATCACCTTATACCTGGCAGTTTCCCATACTGACTGTGGGGAATGAGCTGGGAGGGAGGACAGCAGGGGCCAGCTGGAGGCACCTGCTCTTACACTCATGCATAATTGCAGGGTGTAAATGCCTGGTTTATGTATGGCAGAGCCCAGCCAGTGAAAAGGGAGAAACCATGCGAGGCATTGAGCCTTCGCCGAAGAACACACGAGCATTTCCAAACAAATTTTCCGAATTAAAACTGATTTTCTCCCACCCAAGTTTCTCTTCCAGGCTACCCCAGCAGAAAAGGCTCCAATTTGTAAAAAGACTGAAAAGAGAAAAAAGGAAGGAAGGAAGG
>VYZQ01030215.1:0-21422 GCA_013400655.1 Mystacornis crossleyi
TTGTGGCGACCCCACTGCAACACTCTTATTGCATCTCATTCATCAGAAGGAGAAGAGTTTGACTTGTTTCTTGGAGCTATAATCTACGTAGTATTAACAAGAATGAATGATGGAACACATTTAGGTATGCAGAGAGTTAAACAGAGTTTAAGTAGATTAAATATTTTAAATAGAGTTAAATGCTGGGCTTTAATAGGTTTCAGCAAGAAGATTATTGAAGAGAGGGTATTAATATGTACTGGTATATAAGCTCTCATGAAGCTGGTGGAAATTCCTGTGAACAGAAGGATGAAAACCGTTGACCAGACCACTGACCACAATGGGGTTATAACAGAATCCACTAAGTAAAGAAGACCCACAACTCTGTTTTAAAAAGACCACAGTTTCCTTCTCTGATTTATTCTCAGACCTCCAATTTCTAATAGCAGTGATAATTCCTGTCCACAAGAACAACACTAGCTAATAGATTTTGTGGTTGGTGTCTTCTGAAAGACAGCTGGAATGACCATATCTTGAATTTTCCACATCCTATCAATATTCAGAGGGAGCAAGAATCCCTTAACTGTTCAAGCTATATCATATGCAAGTAAGGGAAGCTAAAATAAAGTGTAGATTTCGTCATCTACAGGCAGACAACAAAGATTCAAAGCATAAAACTCTTTGCACAATATCTAAATGAATCACAGAAATCCAAAATACCCAAGAAATCATATGAAAGCTTTTTCAAGTTACTAAAAAAAAAAAAAAAAGCAAATTCATCTGTAGAGGACAATCTCAGGGAAGTTATTCCAGGAAAAATTTGTTCACTAACATACAGCATTGTATGTCACATGGGCTAATTATAGGAATGAAAGCAACATAGGAATTAGATGGGCTTTTCAAGCCTGTAAGGAGTGTGAACAAAGAATATAATTACACATCGAGCCTGTTGATTAACCAATTACTAGTTAAAGCAGATTTAGACTTTAAATTAATTTGGTTCTGAATTCTGGGGATTTTTGGGGTAAGATAAACAGTGTTTGAAGATTAATTATCCTTGTCTAAGATGAAGGAACTCATTTCAATTTTGTTAGCTTATTGAAAGACTCTGGCTGCTGCATGGGAGAGAGTAGACTGCAAATCTCAGCAGTATTGAACCAACTGATTAAAGTGTATTCTCAGACTTCTAATCACTCTAATCCTCACAGAGAGTGGCAATATTACACACGACATTGTGACAGCCCAAATTAATATTTAAATGAAAAACAGATCAACATTTACCTAGAGGAGAAAGTGCACTGTCTCCAAAGGACCAAGGGAAGTTCAACCAAGAACTTACAAACTCAATAGTGAGGAAGCACTGCAACAACAGCTTTTCATGCACCTTTGCCAAAAGAGAAAGTAAAGGTGCTGTTGTGACACCTGCCATTCATTCTGTCACACCGCAGCATCCTGACTGAACTGTGTGAAAGTGTTAATATGACATTTTACTTCTCTGTAAGTAGTCCCAGGCAAACATTTGGTATAGGAAAGACATCACAATTCAACAGCTGTCCTGGCATGTGGATAGATTTTCTCAGCAATTTGCCTAGTGAGGTGCTCAGCTGCCTAACGTCCCTGCCACACAGAGGAGCACAAACGCTGTGGTGCTGTTAAGTGTCCTGGGCCAGCACAGCCTGCTGCTCCACCAGAGCTTCCTGTCTCACATTAGGCTCTCCATTAAATGTCCCCAGTCTGCCTCCATCACGGGTCAGCCTTTGGCTTCCTGCTGGGAGTGTGTTGGAAGAGAAGCACACCAACTTGCTACTAGCTTGCTACTTCCACAGCAAGAAATAGCCTAAACTCTAATATAAATGCTAGTTTTAAGATTAGGCTGGTAAATACAGTCAACAAATGATACCTTTTGGGAAGACAAAAGCACAAAAAGCACTGCTTTATCACTGCCTGCTGAGCACCCACTCCTCACTAAAGCAATGCATTGGTTTCACCAAACTTCAATGCAGTCCAGTAAGACCTTTCCTTATGGCCTCATTCCTTAAGCTGCTTATTTCCACTGAAGTCAGTAGAAGGTATTTGAGTTTGCAGAAACAAACAGAAGGTACAAACTATGTTTTTGGAATACAAAAGCCCACAAGGTCTGGACCTCTTTGTGGTAGGCACTGAAACAGCACATGGGAAGACAGGCCATACGGCAGAGAACATGGCAGAATAGGTGCAAGGCTGCAGAAAATGATGAAATAAATGAAGGACTGAAGATTGCCTGCAGAACAAGGCAAGTCCAGTGAGGTTTCCAGAGTCATGAGAGGCAAACTAGATCTAGGGAAAGTTAGGACTGCAGGGACCAGGGTCAAAAAATAAGACATCAGCCACTACCATTGAACAATATCCCCTCGCATCTCTCTACTGTCAGGTCGGGTGAGCCTGATGTGTTTGTCTGCTTCCTCGGGCCAGCAAGTTTTTATGGGGCACCCAGAGCTACATCAAAGAGTGAGTTGCAAGCCCCAGCCAGGATCACTAAAGGGGAAATATCTGCTCTCAAAAAGCCCATGCTGCCCCTCTTTTCCCCTTTTCTGCATTAATTGGGTCATGGGAATAATGACAACTACTTCTGCTCATAAAACACTCACTGTGGAGGGTCCCGACCTTTACCCTAAGTAAACAGTATGATTTATGTAACTTCAGTTTCTTCCCCTCAAAACCCTTTCCTTGAAGCATCTGGTGCTTGAAACATCTGGTGCTTCAACTAAATCCCAGCAACCATGGGATCCTGTCCTGTGCTGGTAACTCACACTGGGTGCTGGTAAATTCAGAGCCATGGGTTTATTACCATTTGGTTGCTTTATTGGTTTTTATAGTATTACTACTTCAGCCTGACTAGGAGTCCAGTCTTCATTCTGCTAGGTGCTGGGCAAAGATGAGGAGGTGGAGACCCCACAACAACACAAAGACGTGGCTACAAGGTTCCTAGTTTATTGCACTGGTGGCCCTAATTCCCAGACAGGGGAAAATGTACTGGTTTATCCCCCGTTTCCAGACCCCAGAGGTAGCTGTCTTTTGGTCATGCAGATGTGGCACACATACAACATACATTATAGGCTTCAGGTGAAATATAAATTAAGCAGCAGCATGGCAGAGAAAAGATTTGTATTTGGAGACTATCTTCAGAAATAGATTTCTGGCCAACTGCTCCTGCATGCACCTCTCCAGTGTGATGTCTGACAGTTTCTTAGCACAGAAACCCTAGGGGCAGCATACATCTCTTACACGCAGACATCACTTACAATCATTCTTTTAAAGAAAACATGTTCCTGTAAACCTAAACACTTGGATCCTTACAACTGACTTGCATAATAAGCAAGTATCCTTATGCAAGTAATTTTCAAAAATAGAGGAGACAGTTTTTTTTCTCTCCATCCTCTCCACTCTCAGTCATGCTCTCACATTCTCTCTAGTGCTCTCCTGCTTCCACACTCCTCAGCCAAAGGGAAAATTCAACTCCTGTGTTTCAAGAAACTGGTCTGCAAGCTGCAGAACCCACAAGCCCTGGTTTCCCACGGACAGACATCCGGCAGCAAAGCCTCAGCTGTGCTTTTTCCCCTGATTTTAACTCCCTTTCAAAATATCCTCCACTGCTTTCAGTCCATGCCAATGCCCCATCCCCAGCTGGACTGGCAGAAACACACTCTGTGGCTGGGCCTGGGGGAGAGATGTATGGCCAGTAGTGGTACACCAACTTCTCACTGCAAAGACTAGGAAAAGGGAAAACAAGGGCAGGAGCATCATCAGCTGGATCAGAGGAATGGTGGGGATGGAGAGGGCATGGAGGTGGGGTATGCTGGGCCACACTCCCCACCTTTCGTGATGAGCCATGGGCTGGAAGGTTCATTGCAGCTGTAGTTGTGGCAAAGCTATGTCCAGTTGTAGCTCCAGCAAACCCCCACTGACACCAGTAAGTAGGGCTTGCAGCTTTGCACAGACAAGGTGAAATTCCCTGTGCTGATTGCCTGCACTCCCATTCCAGAATACACCACACAAAAACATTGTCCGATTTTCCATGTATATGTATATACATCCAGTTATTTATTGATTTTAAAAAAGTACTTGCCACTCACTTTTAGAAACAGCTGCATTGTTCTGGATTAAATTTAAAGAAAACATCTGTTTCAGGCTGAGGCACTGACAAAAAGAGGTGCCACCAGCTCTGTCTGAGGTTATGAATTACTCATTTCAGCCTTTGCATCTCATGTGAGCTTCACAGGACTGGCAGCACCATGCCTGATGGGGAATGGGCAGGCAGTGGATGTCTCGATGGGGTGTCAGGGCACCTGGTCACCAACTGGTTCTTTTGGGTGGGGAGGTCTGGGCACCCCTGTCCTGGTGGCACCACCCAAGGGCTGGCTGCTGCAGCCACCCAGCTCTTTCAGTCAGAAACCTCTCCAGCACACAGCAGCACTGAGACACACAGCTTTCCCTCAGATGAAGACATCCAGAGTATTTACTTGACTATTGACATTCTGCTGAGAGTCATCATACCCTCAGAGGCTCCAGTCTGTGCGAGGGACTCAGAAACATGCGTTTCTCCCTCCTGTTGTACACCAGGGTTGACACATATTCTGCTCCACCTGCAGCTGCCTTTGTTGCAGCATACTGCAGCTTGGGTATATTCAACTCCTCCAAGCACCCACCAGAAATGTGAAATGACAATGTTGCTTGTTAGATCATTGCTGTGGGACTGGGAACACATTTTGCTTTGTGAAATTAAAGAGGCGCCCAAAGGCATCTTGAGCTGCTTCTGTCACTGAATCCTGCCTGCCCAGCACAGGGTGTCTCAGGAGGCTGTGCTCTGCTCAGTGCTGGTGCTGCTGCCCTCAGCATCATCATCTGTAGCTGCAGCTGTGATTTATTTTTTCTACAAAGCTTGGGGTAGGTGAGTCACACTGTAAAATAGCAGAAGATTGAGAGGCCAAGCCCAAGCTCAGCTATGCTCAGTTATCCCCAGGAGGTCTCTATTGCTTTCAGTAGCTCCACCAGCAGTCAGAAGCCACCATTTCAGTAGCCTACAAGAGTGAATAGGTAACTGTCCAGCAGGCAGCCCTCTGCAGGGGCTCTGGGTGCACAGAGTGTTCATGTGTGAATCACTCTTGCCTCAGCGGCAGGAAACTGCAAGCCACTGGGACAGTGATAGCGACAGAGACACACACTGACGCATGCTGAATTTACAGAGATTCTGCATGCAAGGGCACAGAACTCCCAAGCCTCTCTGTGGTGGCCTCTGAGGGGCTTTGCTCTCTGGAAACGGAAGGCAGGTGGGTTGCACTACTGTTGCAGTGAGTTATGGTCAGGCAGTGTACAGGAGCCAGACAGGCTCCCTGAAGTTCAAAAGTGAGGAGAATCTCCTGACAAAGCAAGACTCCAAGATCACCTCCTTGCCACTGTCCACATCATGTCATGTGTGTGGAGAGAGGCAGGGAACAGCCTGCTCTTGCACCCGAGCTATCCTTCACCTTTCAAAGAGGATACAAATGTCATTTTATTTCACAGCTGCCTGGCTCTTAAGACTGCTTCAAGATTCAAGAGGTCCTGAGGGAGGAAACCCAAGCACAGGATGGGATGGCCCAAACTTGAACCTCCAGGTTCCCAGCAGCAGGGACACAATCTGTTCAAGCCACATGGTGCAGCAAAGTCAGCCACATGCTTGGGCATACCTAACAGAAGACAGTAGAGGTTTCAGCTGCACAGTCATTACACTGGAGGCAACTGGAAGCAACTCTTAAGGTGCCTTCAAAATTATACTAGAGGGTGTTCTGAGTTGCATGGGAGCAAAGATGACAGGAATCACTTTCATTCCTATCTCAATTGTGTAGAGTTCATGCATTTCACAACTTATCTCTTAGCCAAGAGGATGAGACCTGTCAAGACATTTAGGTACTGATTTCCTACTAAGTTCGATGCCATATTGGATATACAAACAAGGAAGATCTTGACACATAGATTCCCTTTTGGATCTGACATAGCTTTGGAATGTTGTCATTCCAATGTTGCTCCATTTGCTTCAGCCTCACATGTCTGGAGGTATTATAAATAAACACACAGAAGAAGAAAAAAAATTTGGATATACTCAGCCAGTTCTGCAGTTCTCCCCCACAGGCACACAGGTACCCCAGAGGTAATCAGTTGCAACACTGTAGAATGAAATCTAGCCCTGGATTATTTTAGCACTACATGTAGTAACCAGTGATGATTAAATTAGCCAACACTTTTCAAAAATCCATCCACACATGCTTGACATTAAATGTCTGCATTAGTGAAGACTACAGGCTCTCTATTCAGAGTGCAAAGCAATATCCTCTGTAATTCCTTCTAAATTTATTGCCCTTAATGTCATAGAGACTTATTGTTTTCATGCTGTGGGATAGGGTCAGAAGCAGGAAGATGATGAGTGCTCTCTCTGCCCTTCAAAATTGGAAATATCTCACTTGAATGCTTTTTAACCCAGCTCCTTGCTCAGCCAGGGAGACACTACTCTGGTCATGAGTTTGGCAATTTCTCATCCAATGGGACGTATCCAAGAAGACCAGTTCTTTTTCACAAGTAGATCTCAGTGCACCTTTAAAGCAGGATTATGTGCTTACAGGTCTTACTACCCCTCAAAGTGATGATGAGCTATTCAAAGCTTGGGCAGCCTTTGAGAGGCAAAAATTAGAGGTTTTAAAGGCATATTAAGTGTTCAGGTAGAAAAGAATGATGGCCAGACGGAGCCCCCAGTTCTCCTCCAGGCAGTCATGCCAGAAGAACAAGGCCACGCAGCACTCCTGCCTCACTGGCACAGAAACACTGCGGGTAGCTCAAAGCAAGCCCTGGAGCCAGAGGCACCAGGAGTGCTACTGCACTGTCCTTCCTGAGTTAACTTACCCAAGGTTGGTCAGTTCTCTGCACTAGTGCTGTACTGCACGAAGGATATATTATTTTCCATCATCTGCTAGCCGAAGAGAGATTATCCTCTATCAAGGGTCACAACAGGAGGCAACCTTCCCCATTGTACCATACCAATGTCACTGAAAATTCCCAAGAATCTTTCATAAACCCAAGGCACTTCTCCGTCAGGTGAGATGCTTCACTTAGTACTCAATTTTCACAATGTGGCTGGGTACTGGCTGCCATTGTCTTAGATCTTGCAGTGCTTCCTTAGGCAGTGTAATCTTGGTTGCTGAGTTCAAGTCAGCTGGAACAAGGTGAGTAGGTATCTAAGTACGCATAAATGCAAACTGGAAATACCAATATAGGTTACAAACGCTACAGACCTTACACAAAAATTAGTCTGAAAGGCACTTCGATTCCTTTCTTCTGGAACTGTGAGAGCTCCCACATCAGAAGGAAGGTTAAATGACTTGCCCCAGCAGTCCCATACAGCAGAGGTGAGGTCAAGTTTAGAGAGCTGGGTCCTCATCTCACCAGTCCACCAGCAGGACATATTAACACTGTAATTATACATTTCCCATCTGCCTCTAGAGCTTTTTGCTAGAGCTAGACAATTAAGCTCTCCTTCTAGCTGTGTTCTTTTAATGAAATGGTGCATGTAACGCAGCTTGGTATTTATTAATGCTAATGAGTTTTCAAAACAATCTGAGACAGCAACTCACCTTTCACTTGTGTGATTGCAGTACATATCCAGCATCATTCCAAGTTTAATGATGCCATGTGTCGTGGGTCAGTCTCCTTTAGAAACCAGTCTGTAACATAAAATATGGCAGTCTCCATCTGCAGTCAGGCTGTTCCGAATGAAAAGCAGGCCCAGGCTTGAACTAACAGAAGCAGATGCCAGCTTCCCCGTCCCTTTGAGGTGCTGATGGTGGTTTATTAATTTTTGGAACAAGGTCAGAAGTTTATTTGCCTGCTGAAGCTCAGTGAACAACCTCACAACTCGTAGGCAAGTTAATATAAGCCTTCAGAATCTGACACTCCTGATGTTTCTTAACACAGACAAGCAAAAATGTAAACCTCAAATTTACAAGAGCAAGCAGAGGTTGCATATTAATACCTCAGTTGCTTGAGATGAGATGGTTTGATAAGCACAGATCAGCTCTCTGTCACAGAGACCATGGTAGTCAAAACCATGCTGACAGCTGCCTGCCATGGTGGAGGGCTGACATGCATGAGCTACATCAAAGGTCATTTTTTAAAGATTATGGTTTCCAGTGTAAACACTCTTGAAGTGGCTCTGATGCTCAGGATACATTCTTGGAAATACCTCTGTGAGTAGATGCAAGGGGCTGCAGTGTAGTTCTCTTGTCCTGGGAGACAGGTGCTGGCCCAGAGACACCTGTCCCGACTGGAATAGGATTCTGAAAAGTCCCTGGTCCCTGATCCCATCCCAGGAGCTGGATGCACAGCCCTGATCAGGGCTAGTTCTGGAGAACTAGGGTGTTCTAAAGGCATGGGAGGTCCCGCTCCAGTGACATGACAGTAGTAAGATGAAGGCACAGTAAATGGGTATACATTGCCACATTACAGCTGCAGGGGGATGTGGTCACACAGCTAGCCAAGGCCACATGAGCTGCTGTCATTCCCTCCAATGCCAGGAATTATGGGGTCTTTCTCCTAGCTGCAGACAGACGCCTAGCTCTGTCTTGCCTAGAGGGAACAGAGCCACCCAGTGGCAGCAGGTCCTGCCCTCATCCACATAGGCTGCATAAAGGGTGCATAAAAGGTGCATAAAAGGAGCAGGGCTCATCCATGCAAGGCTGCATAAAGGGTGCATAAAGGGTGCATAAAAGGTGCAGGGCTATGGCCCCAAAGGCAGCTGTATGCCCGGGAATAATAGCGGTCTCTTTGTCTCAAACCGTGAGTGGGCCAACAGGACAGTGACACCTCCAGGACACCGAACCGCTTTGTGAGGGGCTGGATCAGGGGAGCTGTGGAACCCCAGCAGGCTTGCTCAGGGATGCCCTGCTTGGAAATAAGCCCTGCAGCAGTTTCCCAGCACTCTGGTCTCCCTGGCTCATGCACTACAGGATTATGTTTATTAATAAAAGACAGGAAAACTAACAGTGATGGTTTATAAACTGCATGGGTCTAAATCCAGCTCACCCAGAGGAGAATAATGCCACCAAGGACTGAGGACTGGCTGAAACCAAAGCTCAGCAGTGCAGAAATACTGCTTAACTTTTATGTGAGACATTACTGAGTCTAATAAATCCCTGCATAACACCTTCATTAAGCAGGATTTACTGTAATATGCTATACATGCTTTATGCCTCACCTGCATAAACACCCATGTTAATGCTGTAAATTACAGTGTTCATATTAATGTATCACAGGCACCTCAGCCAAGGTGAAATGCTTAATGGCTTTCAGAAAGCACTGGAATAGCAACAAAGGGTGGAACAAGAGAGAAGCTTCTCTAGTAATTGAGACAGACTGCATGAGTGCTCTAAGCCGTATCATTCTTAAAAAATAAAAAGGAAAGAAGATCTAAACCCACAAAGTTTTGCGTACCGCAGTATTAGTGCTAGACTTCAAGGCTTTCTAATGGAAATTGGCTCTGATTTGTGAGATATGCATTACATCATGGTCTTCTTTTAGGACATTATGTCATTCCTGCTGAGACGCATTATCTCAGCTTGGCCCAGCATTAGCGATTTTTGCGGGCCTACTGCAGTGTTTCCAAAGCACTGCTGGGAAACACAGATTGAAATCTGAAACGTTTATCTTTTACAAAGCCGAAAAAAGAGGAAAGATGTTAAAATCATGCATCGCTGACTTCCTTAACCCTCTCTTGGCTCTGCTTCTTACTGCCACTTGGATTTGATGTCTTTGGACATGCTGCACAAACGAAACAACTTTTAAAAGCTTGTAAGAGGGGGGCATAATACAGTGTTTCTTCCCACTCCCTGAGAATTGCCCTTGCAGCTGCCTGAAAAACACCTCCCTGATCTTTATACGATGCCAGCATGAATCAGACTGTGCCTACATACACTGACAAGCTAGATTCCACAGGCACATCTAGACCACATTTTAAGAATTAAAGGGGAAGGCAGTGAAAAGCTTTATGTGACTCAGTCTCTTATTAAAATTTTATGTAGAATCAAGCAACTCTAGTATTCTGTTTTTCAGTCCCTACAGAGATCATGCACACCCATATGGATCTTCACATTCCAATCCTTTTGAGGACACAAAAGCAGAATTCCAGGAAGTTTATATTAGAGAGTAATTTTTACACAGGGAACCGAGAAGATAGTATCTCTTCTGACTTCAGCCATGAAATTAGAAGCCAATTTCATCTCAGTGCATCCAAAACAAGGTTAAAGGCTGTGTCATGAAGGGACCAGACAAACACTTTCAAGATAAAGCAAGGATATTTCCAAAACCTTGGTGAATTCCAATACCTCTCTCCACAAAAGCACAGTTTTAAAAATGCAGTTGCAAGTGCTAAGAGGACATGGGAAACATTCAACCATGACTAAATTGCAACTCCTTCCCTTGTTATAAACTAATTCTGTTCAGTGGAGAGCTTTAACTTCTCTGCTCCATTTTTACTTATATTATGTGTTCAGTGTTTGGTGCTTTAAGGCTCTCTGCTACAGCTGTAGCATATTTCATAGAAAGATTGCAACAGCAACTCTTTCCATCATGAATGCATGTTTAATGGCATAACTAGAACTTGGGAGGCAGGACATCCTTTAATCCTTCCAGACATCTCTTTCCCACTTGGAGTAAAAGATCATTCTTTCCTTTTTTATCCTTTTAGATGGCAGAGCTGGAAAAATGGATCATTAGAAAGAAGAACAAGTTCTCATGTATACTTGAGACCTGCTGTCCCCATCTCCATATTTGCAAGGTGAATTTTCTGGTCCTAGTAGTCTACTTGCACAGGCAGAAGTTTTATGGTTTAGGGTCCAAGGGCTTTTAATTCTTAATGTTCCCAAAGAGGTGCGTGGAACAAGTCCCCATCCTGCTACACATTGCTGTTGTGACAAGGTAACACCCCGTTAGATGTAAAATTGCTACCCACAGGAGGAGAAAATCACCTTGTTTTGTTAAAGAGCCATTAATAAGAGCTGCAAAAAAGTGAGTTTCCAGACATTTTCACTGAAAATAAACTCATGGGATTTTGGCAATGGTTCCTTTCACTAAAAAGAGAAGATGATGATCTGTAATGCTTCACCTGAAGAAAACATGGAGGTCATGACAAGAGAGTGAATTACCCAGTGACTGAAGTGTCAGCAAAGCAGCCCACAAACAGGTGGGCTGACTGGCTGCTGAGTCCTTTGGAAGGTCAGGAGTAATGTGCTGTATAACATGGTAAGAGCTGCTAGATTCACTGAGGTGAAATGCTGTTATAGACTGGTGCTTTATGGGTCCTGTATGGCTCAGGATGTTAGGTCACAATTCATAGACAGAGTAGAATATACTGATCTGAGAGATCAACACTTCTGGAAGATGATTCATTTAAGGTATCACAGCAAAATGCACTTAAAACTCAGAACAAATAAATACAAATACATTTGCTCTTCCCCCCCAAGAACTTGTAAAACTGAAGTAATAGCATTATAGAACAATAGGATCAAACTCTTTCAGATTAGCAGAGTATAAACCCGCATTATTTGTTGGACTCTAGTGGAGTTTTTATGCAGGTTTAAATGAGAGTGTAATTTAGCCAATGGTGCCAAGCAGTGGAGTAATAACAAACTGAAGGTTTAGGAAGGACTTGTGCAGGTTTCATGCATTCTCCAGCCTGAACAAAGAAACCCCCTTATAGCAGAAGCTGCTGGGTGAAGGCTGTTATCAGAGGGCATCACCCCAGCAGGAAAATAACACCTGTATGCTCGGGTTGAGACAGGAATAGCTGCTCTATCCCACAGCTTCCCTGCAAATGGAGGTTCCCTCCATCCTGCAGGTTCCCCTGCAGATGGAGGTTCCCCCTCCTCTTTCCAGCACTTCCCTCTGCCGTCATGCCCTGCCAGCTGTGGGATCCCTCCCTGCAGCAGGTGTTGGTCTGATTTCACATCCTATGTGGCACCCCCCATGCCTTTCCAGCTCCCTGTGCCTACAGCAGTCTGCAGCATATTCCTCCTCATGTGCCTCTGGACACCCGGAGTGCCTGAGAGGCCAGCTTGGGGCTTTCCCTTGCCAGTAGGTTGTCAAACACTGTGGGCAGCAAGGAACATTCAGGAGACGTCTCCAGTACCCAGCCCCAGGCAATGCACAGACTCAGCTGGAACTGCCCGAGGTCAGGGTACAAGGGCTCCAGACCCTGCCTGCATCCTGGGAGCAAACCTTGCAAGAGTAAGTCTCCTCAGCTGCAAGAAAAACAGTGAGGCCAAAGGCCAGCCTTACCATATTCTGCCAGAGCTGGTTCAGTTCCCTTTTATGGAAGGCCTTAAATATTCCTTTGCCTTCTATCCTTTTCACTCCAGCATCCTCAGACATAATTTAGAGGGATTTTTTAAATTTTAATTAACTTTAAACTCCTATTCTTTTCCCCATTGATGGGAATTAGCAGCCTGTGCCTGATCCCCCACTGCATGGCTGTGGTTTTACAGCCGTGTAGCTCAACCAGTTTTGTACTTCCCTGAGTTATGAGGCTCACTGGTGAATTTATGTCAAGAGAACACAGCAGCCTTCTCCAGCCTGCTCCAGACCCAGTGAAAGAGCCTTAACTTGTGGGGCTGCAGCTCACAGCTTTAAGTTAGATGGGGAAGGAGACTTTTTGTCAACAAGTGAAATGCTTGAATATATATTTTTGAAAGAATTGGGTCAAACTCGATAAGTTTCCAAGGGATAAAATGGCACAATTATATCAAAGCTCAAAATTTTTGTGGGTTTTAATAACTGAGAATTTGTTTTAGAAATGCTGCACCATTTGAAGATGACACAAAGTTGAGTTCTGTAGCTGACACACCTGAAGGACAGGATGTCATCCGGAGGGACTTGGAATAGGACTCACGGAAGTCTCACGAGGTTCAGCAAGGCCAAGTGCACAGTGCTGCACCTGGGTGAGAGCAACCCTGGTATCAGCACAGGCTGGGGATGGACAGATCAGAGCAGCCCTGCCCAGAAGGACGTGGGGGTGTTGGTGGGTGAGAGGCTGGACATGACCCAGCCATGGGCACTCACAGCCNTGTAGGGCATTGGGACAGGTTGCCCCAAGAAGCTGTGGATGCCCCAGGCCTGGAAGTGTTCAAGGCCAGGTTGAAAGGAACTCAGAGCACCTAGTGAAAGGTGTCCTTCAGCAGGGGAGCTGGAAAAAGATGATCTTTAAGATCCCATCAAACCCAGGCCATTCTATGTTTTATGATTTTCATTTGATGTTGAAGAACAAAACTTTTTTACTTCTACTTTGGTAACACTGTGCTCCAGTTCAAAACTGATCCAGGTGTCTCCTCCTCTAAAATGAAAAAAAAAATGGTTTTGAGAATATTAAGCAATGTTAAAATGAAATTGGATGTATTTTACACATCAGCCAGCATTAGGGCATTATTTCAATTAAATTCTTTAAATTTTCTTGTATTTTATCTCATGGTTTTCCCATTATCATTTGTTTTGATTAGCCACATAATTACAAGGCCTGTTTTTCACTCAGCTGTACTGCACAGGTCACAGCCAAGCAGGCTTTGGTTCAGCACATTCAGCACACCCACCCTGGGCAGAAAATGGTGGGACATGACGAAAGTCCAAGCCCTGATAGCGGACACCTCTCCTTGCCATTAACTCCAAAGTCAGCACAGAAATCCCTTTCTAATGTACCCAAGGCTTTTCTTTTCTTCTGCAGCTTCCTGAACATGCCATGCCCTGGATCCTGAGCGTTCTGCATGTTCATTCATCCTCTACCTAGTGTAGGTAATCAAGTAGAATTTGATTCTACTCTGAGTGCTGAACTGTCCTCATCTACTGAACATACATGTATTTAGGTAATCCTTTAAATTTTCTGCCATGTCCCAGCATTGCAATCTATTTCCTATGTCCACTGACTTACGGGTTATCCTCTCAGCCCATTAACTTATTGTTGCGGTGACCCAGCCCTTCAGGCTTCGTGTCAGTCAGGGCATCCAGTGGGTGGATTTCCCTGCCCAGGACAGTGGATCCGAGGGCGGGTCTGAGGATGGTTCTGAGGGCGGCACAGATGTGTAGGCCGCGCCTCCCCGGGTGTCACTCCAGGCTGGGTCACCTCCTCTTTCCCACCTCCCAGCCAGAAAGTTCTGTGTCTGTCTGAGGTTATTGAGCTATCTATAGGTCTCCTGCTGTTACTCCTGCCTCTCAGTTCTCCTCATACGTTATAGTTTGTTCCTTCTTAAGTCATGTCATCCTCATGTTTATTCATAAACCCTATTGCTTATGTAATGAGCGACTAGAAAGTTCTGTGCAGTTAGTCCCCCCATTGGTGCGTTTAAATCGAACCCTCCCCTGTGACACTGTTATTGGACACCTGTCATTGTATGTCACTCCTCTATTGGTTTAGCTCTCTGTTCCACCCCTATCCACCCCCTGCATAAAATCCCTTGTAACCGTCGGGGAATAAAGACTTGGCTTGGTGCTAGGACCAGTCATTCTCTCCTCTGTTACCTTCGCCGCTCACTACAATAACAAGGGACTGCTGCCAGCTCCATGCAGGAGCCTGAAGCAGCGAGCTCTCTACAGAGCATCCACTCGTCTACCAAGCTGTAGCCTGCCCTAAACCAGGACACCTCAGCAAGACGCCACTTGGCCTCCGGGCGGCCAGCGGTCAGTGTCAAAGTATTTTCAAAGAACTCTGTTTATAGAAGAAATTCTGCCTCCATGTCGTTAGTCCTGATTTTTATAGAGGAGCTGTCTAAAGTCACTGTGGTCATCCCTGGAGAAAACTTCCTTGTATCTTATTCACGTGAGAATTAGTATGGGTCTGACTTAAACCCCACTGCAGCCTTTCTGCTGGACTCAGCCAGCAGGCTCTCATCTCCCCTGCTGGAGCATTACTGGAGACAGCAGTTTTGGCAGAGGACCCCTCTTTGATGAGGTTTTTCGACTCTTGGTGATTTTTAAATTGGCTTTATGTGAGCAAAACAGAACATTTTATGTGTGCCTGTAATATACTACATCTGTCACTCCATTTTATAACCTTGTAACTTGAAAGACTTTTAACTTTCAAACTCTTCAGGAAAATTCACTCCACCTATGTGTCAATGGTATCCAAACTGACTTTTCAAATCCCAGTATAAGGTTCTGAGTGGCACTGCTCTCTGTACAACATGAGTGTCCAAGGAAGGCTTTGCTGGTATTTCTGTGGCTATCCTGGAGACAAATGTTGTTGCAGTGTCACATTTCACTGTAATAGTTACTGTTAAGTAGACGTGTGTTCCTTGTTGCATCAGCTTGCCGTTGGCACAGGGTGGGAAGCCAGGCTTCCCAGGCAGGGAAAGGTGAATTTGAGTGATACCCTGAATGATAGCATCTGAGAGCTAGGGATGCAAGGCTTATTCATTCGGAGTGTTGCTCTCTTCCTTAGAAACTCATGAGCACACCATCAGAAAGAGCAGTCTATGGCCAGCAGCAAAATATATCAAATACTATCCACTCTTACCTATCTGGCTTACAAGGAAGTGCAAGGGGATGTTGGGTGCTACCACAAATAGGTCCAAACAGGTACAGGCTCACACCTGAGAGAACAGTTCAGGTCATCCTCACGATATGCAGAAATAGCTACCAAAGCACTCTGCTGCTGCCAGTAAAGCTGTGAACTTGGAGGGCATCCAGTGTTTCGTATGCACAGTCTTCTTGGGGCTGCAGCAGGGGGTAGAGGTAGGAGAAGAAATCCCCAGCTGCATTCTATCCCCAAAAGGGTGACAGATTTGAAGCGGGTGGTGAGGCTTTGGGATGATATGTGAGCTTGCAAAATGCTGCTTGGGACCACCTTGTCCTAATTCCTGGGTCTGCACTGCTGCCCCAGGGGTTGCTGAAACACAGGAGGTCAGCTGCTGGTTGCGTTGCCACAAGGCTCCTGGGGGTCAGGGACTGCTTCGCTGCTGTCCCCAGGAACACTTAGAGATGAATTTCAAACGTGCTGGAGAGCCAAAATAACGTGCTGTGGCTCCTACCCTCATCTGCTGCTGGAACTCTCTTCTCCCTCCAACCCATGTTGCAAAGGCTCAGAAGTGCTTTCTCCTCCTCTTTACAGTCAACAACTTGTCCACTCTTGCTCTGGCACCTCTCAAAACAGAGAGGCTCTAGGTCTATATCTGGATGATAGAGACAGAAGAGGTTTTCCAGATTCAGTGGCACAGGGATATGGCTTGTGGGAGGGAATAGCATCTCTCAGCCAGAAAACAAGTGTCAGTCAAAGCCTGGCTTCTATAAGACAGTGCAAGCAAGAGCTACATACAGCAGTTGTTGGAAATTTGTACCTTCTTCTTGAGCATGAATGGCAGCTGTTGAAGAAGGATCGAAGAAAATTTCCCTCATTTTGCCCTCTGTCTGTGCACTTGGTGGCCTTAGCACCCCTCCCTGGCAGAGCTGCAGGCTGGCTGTACAGAGCCAAGTGAGCTCAGCTGACACAGTTTTTAAAATGAACTCAGTGAGGTGAAAAGATCATTTTTCTCTCCTGACATTTTCAACTACTTAGTTGCTTAATTATCTGTTACCAGAATATCTCCTATAAGCACCAGTAATTTTGCCCATTAACAATTAGTGAGAACAGTTATTCCACTGAACTTTGTGCAGTTGAATAATAGATTAATATCCATCCCTCTGAGTATGACTAGATGGGGCAGATTCCCAGCTGGAGCAGGCTGACTTAGCATCACTCAGATCAACATTTTACTTTCACAGTTAAGAAACAAATTTTAAAGGATATATCTTCTATTTATTTTTCAAGAATAATGATTGTATCTCCTCTTGTTTGAGTATTCTAGCAATCACGTGCCCTTTTGTCATGCAAATAATTTCAGTAGTGATCCAGTGTACAGATAAATTTCTGCCTTGCCCATAACCTGGTTATTGATATGCTCATTTTTAGAAACAGCAGCCAGTAGAAATCCCCTCAAAGATGCAGGGTTAGAGTGAGGTTTAATGAAACCACCTTCATATTACATCTTCCAGCTCCATAACATCCCAAATATTTTAAAGAAAATAACTTCTAATGGAGTTATATCACAGGCAATAACTACACAAGACCATTAAGACTTGGAATGGAAAACTCATACCCTAAATGTGATATTACAATTAGATCCATTCTGTCATCTACAGATAAAATAGCCGTGTCTCTCCAGAAATTAAGCAATCAGGTCCTGTCTTTGAAAGACTTTGCAATATAGCAAATTCAGTATTTGTAAGTTAGGAGTTCCTGTATAAAGAGCAGACTATATATAGGGCTGAAATACGCTCTAAAAGAACTGTAGTATTCTTCAGAAACTTCTACAGACCAAAAAAATTTGGACAAGTCCACTTCTCAGGGTTTTCCGTGGCAGTTTTGATGAGGCATTCATAATTACATCTCCAAGAACTGATCTGTGCTTTTTAAAAACTGTTTCAATTTTTGCAAGCACGCATGGATTCTGCAACTAATTAACAAGGTTTTCATTTTGAAGAACCGTTACAGGCACATGGTCCCCTTTTTTACACTTTAAAGAAAAGAAAAAAGTATGTATATATTTAAAAAAGCATCCTTAGGGTTGCAGAGAGCTACTTGTGATTTTGATTAAAGCCAGGAGCTAGAGAGGTCAGCCCCATCTGTGTTTGTGTCTGTGATTACAGAGCAGCTCCTCTATGCTGCTGGCCATCAGCCAGCGCGGGTGAGACCAAGACTGGTGTGCGTGTGCCTGGTTCCAGCAGGGAAACATGAGATAACCGATCAGATATCCCACAGCCTGAGGTGTAAGCCAGCCCAAGACACTGCTGCCTTTAGCTGACCCTGTTCAGTGGCTGAGGGTGGCTGAGGGCAGCTGCTGGGTGTCTGACACCTGTAAGACATTCAATCCCTGTGCTGCCAGGGGTCACCTGCCACCCTGCCACACACCACACACGCCTGGCCATCCCAGCACAGATCCCATGTGGCTCCCGGGGGTCTGGACACCCCTCTCTACCCTGGGCCATCTCACAGGGCTGTCTGGGCTGTCCCATCTCTGCAGCCAGTGAAGGCACTGAGGGCACATGGAGATGTCACTGTTGAATTTAGGCAGATAGAAAAGCTGACTTGATATTCTCCACCACACCCTCCATGAGATGTTTAACAGGAGGTACATGCCCACCCTGCTGCCTTTGGGGCAAGAGGTGGAAGCGGTCAGCCTCTACCCAAAAATGCCTTCTTCTTCACATGTAGAGGAAACAAAATCAGGGGAGGCCATGGGCACATGGAAAGGATAAATTTAAAGCCTAGTAAGAGAAGTGGTAAGTGTAGGTGTACAGCCTGGTCTCCTCAAGAAGCTGCCAGAGAAAGGTTCGATAGGAGAGGCAGTGACATGACTGACCAGCTCCAGGGATCCTGGCATGTACCAAGGGACTGACATTATGCCGGGTTCTCTTCTCAAGTTGCCTCTAAGAAGAATGTTTACACTACTAATAGCCACTCACTGAAGGGTATTTATTTGCAAGCAGCCCATACTATTTTGTGTGTGTGTCCTGCCTCTCCTCAGTGTGACCACACGAGTGTAACACAAAAGCAAACTGTGCTTTTCCTTGGATAAAAGCTTTTAACAGAAAGCTCCAAAACATTTGCTCAGCAGTGAAGCATGGTGCATGTGCACAGTGGCCTTCCTCACTTCTGAGGAAAGTCACTTTTTCCAGAGGGTTGTGCAAGTCTGTATACAAGAACTGTGAAAAGCAGATCCTTGGAGAAGCAGCTGATTGCAGAAAGAGGCCTGCTGCAGCCAGGAGGGAGGGAGGTGGGGGAGGGAGGAAAGGAAGAAAAAGAGCATCCACTCTCCTTGAGGCCAAGGAGGGATTAGAGAGGCAGTTATTGGGGAATTTGGTCCTCTAGGACCAGGCAGCAGGAGAATGGTACACCGTTTGCTCCTATCACTGACTCCTCTCTCACGACAGAGACTCCCATGGGACATGCTCCAAAAGCAAATGCAATTCCCACCTTAGCACTGCTGCTGGGTGCACATCCTTCTGAGGAGCAAGCCTTGCCTCCACACAAACATCCTGCCAGGTCATGCCAGTAGCAACACATGGGGACACCTGCATGGCAGCCAGGGGTCTTACCACACTGGCTCTCTAGAGAACCTCATAATTTCTCCTTATCCCATAACTGACCATGGCAGCGCAGTACACTGGATTTTGCCATAACAGTTCTAAGTCCCTTTTCTCTGTCAGCTTGTTCAATACATGCCAGCCAGTGCTGGTTTGCCATACTGTTTCTAAATAGCTTTTCCAAATGGTGCCTGTTCTTTCTACCATCATTAAAGTTTTTGGCTGTTCCAGGAGAGGGCCCCTATCGTGAGAGAAAGAACATAACTCTGCCATGCTGCCTTTGTGACTCAGGCCCCAGCTCCTTCACTCCTCAGGCCACAGGCGGGAACAACAGGCTATGACTTTGCTACAGCTCTTTCTGTCATGTGTCCATCTGGCTAAAGCTTCCTTTGGTCCTTTTCCCTTTTAAAACTGAAATGCCTCCCCACAGAGCTGATGAGACAAGATTTTGGGAACTACTGTGTTTCAGCAGCTCTAAACTTAATGCATGAGTAAGGCATGAACCATATGTTCAGAACATATTTAGGAAAATCTGGGGAAAACCTGTCCCTGTGGAAGTGTTCCTTCCCTTGGTGTAACCACTGCAACATACCCAAAGTTGGTTTGACTCCCTCCATGCCTTGAAGCTGAGTGTGTCCTCATAGGCACCAGCAGAGTTTGCCATGGTGTTGTCGGGTGAGCAATGGTTGTGTGTAGCACACACCAAGAGCTACGCATGGCTCTTGTTCCTGGTATGTCACCAGGACACAGGGACCCAGCCTCAGCTTGTCTGTGGTCCTGCCCAACCTGAGTTGGACCCCAAGACTAAGGAAGTCTCCACGCAGAGGCAGAGTAAGGACCTGGCATGGACAACCCATGTACAAAGGAACAGCAGCTAGCTTTTCTGAGACTGGTGTGGCAGAACTAAAGAAGAATAACTAAGGCCAGGATCACTCATGGCTTCTCAGCCACATCCCTGACAACCTCTGTTAACAGGCCAAACCCTCTGAAGCAATGATAACCTTCAGGAGCAACCTGATGAGCTCTTTGGAGGCCAAGAGGACCTCTGTCCCTCTCAAATTCAGTGTTTATCAATGCTCACTCCTTACCTGGGGCAGTTCATTTGGTTTTGGTGCTTTCCAACATGAATTCCAGTGGAAGACCAGAAGAGTGAACTGAAAGGGCAAATGAAGCCTTGTTATGAAAAGTTTAAAGTGCTGAATTGATGGAGGTAAAGTGAGCACACAGGCAGACAAAACACACGTTACTGACCATGTTTGTGTTAGCCATTCTGCATCGGAGACTGCAGAACCTGCAGCCAGGTCCATAAGATAATCCTTGGATACACCGGACAATGTTATTAGAGTTTGTTTTTGCAGATTGAAAAAGGGGATGCCCTTGTGTCATTTGGTAGCAGCCTTTACAACATTCCTCCTATTTCGTGTACAAAAAATGTTGCCCATGATTGATCACCATATCTCTTTAGGTACTAACTCTTAAAGGCCACCATGCCCTTACGGGCACACAAGCTCCTTTTCCTTATCTTGTGTTACTTAGCTACTTAGGTTATTATGGAGTCTGAATTTACCTTAAAATCTCTTCCAAAATTTAAAAATTTCTTGTTCCATTAATGCAAGCAGGTTTGCTCACAGTGCAATTCTGCCCACCTTTGGCATCCTCATTTCTAAAAATACACTGAAAAGTTGCAGATACTGAAGGTAAAATTTATATAAATTAGTTCAGGACTGGGAGAAGAGCAGCACAGGGAAAGGTGCAGGAGTTCGATTAGCACACTTAGCAAGGCCAAGTGCTTTGCTGTGGCTCCTCTAGGCAGTGAAGATGCTCAGAACTGGAGCCCCTATTATGCTCAAGATAAAAGCACAGGTAAAACTAGCAGATGGAAATTTAAGATGGAAATGTAGCTAAGGAACAGGTCACGATTTTTAGTGTGGGGGACAACTTTCAGACAAGCTTCCAAGGAATGTGATATCTTCTTCTTACTGAGAGCAGCAAATCTTTAGAAATCTTCAGCAGAGTGAGAAAAACATGCAGATAGCATGCAATGTCCTCCAAAGCAGAGAAAATAGAGGTGTCTGGAGCAAATAGCCTTCTCTTGCTTCCATTTCAGTGACTAAAAAGTGACTTTTCTGCAGATGTGAAACAAAATTTGGACCTTCCCATGCTCACTGTGAAGGACTGGGAAAATTCATCTGGTAACTCCTTTGATACACTGAAAATCATCAGGTTTTGCACCAGAAAGAAAGGTAGATGATTTTGTAAAAGTCTGTCCTGGTTTGGACAGG